>JASAMW010001044.1:0-12705 GCA_030247985.1 Epsilonema sp. ZAB3_2
ATTAGGAGACTCAGTTAGTGGCGTCCTGAACAAGAATGGCGAGCTAATCGTCACAAACCGTCTCTACCCTACGTTCATCTGTCGCAACTTGGAAACGGAAGAAATAGGCATTGTGGACATTTCCGTCTATGGTACCGCTATCATTCCTCTATCACTAATGAGCAATGGCAAACTTCAAGTGCAGCGCATAGGGTACAGTGAGGCAAACCCGGCCATCTAAGCTTTAGTGCCGCATATCTTGAGCAACCATACGATATCAATCAATTCCTTGAGTTCTCCCCTTTCAAATGAGCTATTCGATCATCATTTGCTGAAGTAGAAAGTTCAAAAGAGCTTAGGTGGCCGGGTTTACCCCATGGCCGGATTACCCCACAGTATTCTACCCCTACTGCAAAAGAACAACACATGACATACCTGTACTTGGCTGATTGGTGTTATTCCAGATTCCTTGCAAGATCTCCATTTCTTCAAGGCGCCGATTTTAAATGACACCGATGGCCTAGTATTCGAGACCATCTCCAGTTTCATCTGGAACCAATCTGTCAGCGATGGGGCAGATGCACTATCCATGTGTCGCGATTGTGGTCCCATCTTGAACGAGGCAAATGTTGCCTGGGCCACTCACGCTTTGCAAATGGGCGACAGCTTTCTCCAAACAACAGCTGGTGCAATATACAACGGATGGCTGCCCGACTGTTGCAAATCTGATGATTTTGTGGCGTTGGAGCAGAATGTGAATCCAGCTGATGACTCCATCGTTCTCGTCACCCACTGGGACTTCCCATCCACTTACACCTGTCCAGAGCAGATCCAAAACGATCCTTCCAAGCGCCACAGATGCCGCTTGGTTGGTCCCTTGGGTTTCTGCGCAGCTGGCAGGGGGTCCAGGGGCTGTGGGGCTACCATCCCCATCGAAATCTACAAGCATCGACAGACAAACGCCTTCAAGTACTGGACCTGGAAAATGAAACAGTCAAGACCCAGCAATGCCGAATACAAATACGACAGCGTGCTGTGCTACTTATGGAATGCATAGATAGAATTAGATGAAATTTCAGCTGGACTGAAGATAGCCAGTGTCACAGCAACATGAATTGAAGTGGTCCATTGCAATCGAAAAAGTTATTTACTTCTTTCGCACACAACTGCATATTCTAAGCTCACCGAAACAACTGGAAGATATGCACCCAAAGCCCAAACAAGGATAAAATGTACGGCAAGGCACTAGAAGTATCGTAAACAAACACTGGTATTGCGAAGCAGCAATGGAATTTTACAAGCTATGAAAGTCATCTCATTATCACACATGCACCACAAAGGAACAGAACATACATACACAACCAACCTACTCCACAATCCGATATTTCTCCACTATTTTCTTCGCCATCACATCGTCCAGTATCTTGAACTGCAGTTCATCTTTGCAGAACATAAAAATCTCTCCAGTTTCCACTTGATACCACATAGCGTGCAGACTCAGTCGCTTCTTCCTATCAGCTTCCGTTAACACAGACTGTAACGCTGTGTGCGAAGCGAGATTTTCCAACTGCTGCAGACAGTTGATTTGGGACAGTTGGTCCACTTCTGGCAATGCACCACCTGGGTCAATGACCGCATCGAACTGCTGAGGAGGAACGTCGGCGAAAAACTGAAAACAAAGCGAGGCAATCAAGCAGCGCCTAGTCCAGCGGTACACTATACTATGAGTAGGTACTATGGACGATATGCGGTAACGCAATTAGGTTGGTCGATAGCGACCCCGCGGTATTTAGTGAAGGTTTGGATCGGTGCCTGCGGGGTCGTCGACCTGTATAGCGATTAGAGTCCGAGACCAGTACAAGATTATGGAAGGAAACTACGTTGCAAATGGATGAGGTCACAGTCGGAGATAGCGCTGCGCATACGTGGTAGCGCTTTTTCATGCAATAATTGTCTATTCTTATCCACATTTTATTTACATTTTAGCCAAGTAACCAACAAGTGGCGGCTATTTGGCCAAAAAGTAAACAAGAGCATCAAAATAAACCAGTTTTGCAACAAAAAGCGCTTCTATGTACGTGTGCGCAGCGCTAAATGCGAGCTCACCCAATACGCACCCGACAAAATACAGCACTTTACTGTACCTTCAATGGTCGCTTTCTATCCAGCAGGTATTCCCTGAACTTGCCCAGACTCGGCTGTCCGTAGTGAATGAGGTAAGCTCGCAATGGATCCGACTTTTCCAGGCTCATCTCCATCTTGGAGTGCAGCTTGTGATGGAGGCCGTCCATAGCTCGACAGTCGGAATGCCCGCACACAACCACGTGCAGAGCCAAACCACGCGATATCAGATAGACAGCCGCCAGCTCACTCGATACGATCGTATTCGTCTCACCTACACAAGCACAAAGTAGGGTACTGTGGGGTAAACCCGGACACCTAGTACATCTCAGCAACCATTCGACCGATTGAGACAAGTATTCTCTCCTCTTTCAAATGAGCAACCATCTTCATCATTTGCTGAAGCGGCAAGTTCGGAAAAGCTTAGGTGTCCGAGTTTACCCCGTGTTCGGGTTTACCCCACATCTATTCTGGTTTCCTTTCGATTCAGCTTTCTCCCTGGATAGAACGTGTCCTACCAAGAATTGATAACAAAAGAAAAATAACGGACTACGCTTCATACGGACAAGCGCGAAATCCGTCATTCTTGTTTTACCAACAGCATTTTTATGCTTGATTGAACTTATGGCGCGTTCACCAGACGTCCGTCGTCAACCCATGGACGGAAGAATACTTATGGGTTGACGAACGGACGTCTGGTGAACGCGCCATTACTCTGTGGCAGGCCATCTAGCACCGACTTCTGCTGTATGGAGCAGTTGGGCACCATGTTTCCAGGGTTGCGCAAGATGTACATGATGTTGTCGCTCTGGGTGCCGGCGAAGATATTCGGCTGCAGCCTCGCGTCCATGCAGGTGATGAGCAGTGCCTGATTCCTCGGGTCTTCTTGGCGGAATCCTTCCTTCTTTCGCGCCATTTGATCCCGCAACGACAGCTTCAGTCCAGAGTTGCGGTAATGCAGGCAGCCACGAATAAAGCGATCAAACGCCGGCATACTGCTGCTTCACGCCACTGCACTGCACTCTTCCTTCGCTGTTCTGCGTTAAACAAAACGACTATAGTCAGTTAGCCACTGAGAGTTCACTGTGGAACGCAGTCGTGTTGCGTAAAATAGATTCGAAAATGCGGATTTCTATCCGTGCTTCGTGTACACGCCAACTACGAAGGACGACTTGACTCCCACAACGAACTCTCTGACCAGACTAAAAAAGAATCCCGGTACAAGACCATAAAAGCCACTGCGCATTGTCGAAAGGGCTTGAAAGCATCCATCAGAGCAAGATACTCAAGCTACGCAATACGTGCACATTTGCCAACCTTCAAGCTAGCTTGTCGAACAATTAGAGAAACAGCTTTATTGGGTTTGATCCACAATAACAAGGTACGACAAGATAACATTATTTCAGGCAAGGCAGACCCTATGCAAATCTCATGGCGCGTTCACCAGACGTCCGTTACGTCCGTTCGTCAACCCATAAGTGTTCGTCCGTCCGTCCGTTCGTCAACCTTAAGTGACGGAGGACGGCCGTCCTTACGGACGGAACGGCCGGCTGTAACCCCCCTCAGCTGTTTCTATCGAAACTAAAGTAATCAAAAACATGAATATTTATGTAGTATGTTTACTTACTGCTGCAGTGCAGTGAACTACAACACGTGATCACCCGCAATAAATTTCTCTTGAATAAATGATACATACGATGAACGCGAGATGCCAAAACAAAGCACCCAGCACAAAAAGAAGTAGTAGCCACGTCATATGTACAGCTCTAAAACGGAAACCAAAGAAATATGTACACCACATTACACAATTTACTGCATATGTATGTAAGGTACGTACGGTGTGTATGCACAAAGGTACAACAACGCGAAGCGAAAAGCACACCAATTTGCCATCAGTACTCAAGCGAACTCATCAAAGCCACCGAAAAGCCTGCTACAAAGTGTCTAGTCTAGTCACACTCACAGCCTAGCGCAGCACATAATGCCATAAGCAACACACTGTACTGTACATACGTACCTACTAGTACAACCTACCCCAAAGCAACGCACAAACAAACAATAGTGGGCTACACACGTGGCGAGTAAACTCACGATGAATTCACTGGCCCGCTACAGACGTACTCCGAGTTTGCTCCGAGCGAATTCGCTCCGAGATCGCTCCGAATTCGCGAGCGAGATTCGGCTGTTCACAAGTATCCGTACAAACTCGGCGAGTTTTTTCGGTCGTTCACACGTATAGTACAATAGATATTTGTTGCACCAATAAAACACGGCGCGCTACTTTCCACACAGGAACTTATAATAGAGAGAAAGAGAAGGCAACTTCCCCGCGCGCTGAGCCGTCCGCTGCTAGCCAACACGCCACACGGCACGCGCAAATCTACTAACAAATAGGGCTGATGTCTGTGTGTCTGTCTGTGTGTGTGTGTGTGTGCAATGCTATAGACTCGCTCAGTTTTGCAGCTACAGCGTTCGCCAATGGCTCATTCGAAAGCTTATATGCCCAAGGGTGGCAAGAAGGTCTTCGATTTTTGATCTGATCAGCCGATCACCAATAATCGATCGATAATCGATATTTTAGTACTAAAAGCGCGCAGATTCACTCATAACTCACTCAATTTTGCAGCTACAGCATCCATTCAGGACTCTTTCGAGAGCTTATGCCCTCGAGGACGCCAGGAAGGCCTTCGATTTGTGATATGATCAACCGATCACCAATAATCGATCGATAATCGATATTTTAGTACTAAAAGCGCGCAGATTCGCTCACACTCACTCAATTTTGCAGCTACAGCGTCCATCTAGGGCTCTTCAAAGAGCTTATGCCCTCGAGAACTCCAGGAAGGCCTTCGATGTTTGATCTGATCAGCCGATCACCAATAAATCGATCGATAATCGATATTTAGTACTAAATGCCGCAGAAACCAAACGACGCAGGTTTTCAAGCCAGCGTTAGCAAATGGTCACGCCCGAAAATGCACACGGGAATAAAACGCGAGATGCGCTAAAGGGTTGCCAGATCTGCAAAAGGGTTGCCAGATTGCTAAATGCGCAAAAGGGTTGTCAGACGTGCAAAACGGTTGTCATATCTATGCGAGAAAAGGGTTGCCAGATCTGCCATAGGGTTGCCAACTCTGCGATAGGGTTACCAGATATACTTTTTGCCAACTGCCCATAATGGTTGCCAGATGCATAATATGTTGACAGATCACGATCTTCAACAGGGTTGCCAGATCTGCAAAAGGGTTATCTGCAAAAGGCTTTTACTGCGAAGCTGTAACGGGCCACTGGTGAAACAACAAGCGCAGCGCCCCGCCCCCTCTCTCTCTGTGTTCCGGGACGGGGAAAGGAGAGAGAAGAAGAAGAGAGCGGACAGCGCAGCGCAGCGCAATGATGTACTGTGTTTGTTGCGTTCGCCTCGCTGCTTGCTGTTCCTTTGAACAAGGAGAGACCTGCGATGACGTCTCTCCTCATATTATCAAAAATATATAATTCTGCTTAGGGGAAGAATGGACGACTTAGTGTAAACGCACAGAGCATCCCTGGCAGATATTGGCTCCAATTTATTGGGTATTTGAAATATCCAATTAATTGGATATCCAATTAATTGGGTTTTACGAAACCATTACATTGGGTTTTACGGAACCATTTTATTGGATATCCAATTAATTGGGTTTTACGAAACCATTACATTGGGTTTTACGAAACCATTATAATGGATATTACGAATCCAAAAATTGGATAAATCCAATTAATTGGATTCGTAAAAATCGATAATTTTACGAAACCATTGTAATGGGTTTTACGAATCCAATTAATTGGATTTATCCAATCTTTTGGATTCGTAAAACCCATTATAATGGTTTCGTAAAACCCAATGTAATGGTTTCGTAAAACCCAATTAATTGGATATCCAATTAATTGGATATTTCAAATACCCAATAAATTGGAGCCAATATCTGCCAGGGATGCTATGTGCGTTTACACTAAGTCGTCCATTCTTCCCCTAAGCAGAATTATATATTTTTGATATTATGCTTGCGTACATTGCACTGCAGGTTCTGTGCGTTCTGTAATTATGCCATACGCGCCGCGTCGTAAATTACTGCACTGTTTCCAACTTTTTCGCTCCGAGATTCCTCCGAGAAGGCTCCGAGATGGCTTCGAGAAGGCTCCGAATTCGGAGGAAACTCGGTGGTTCACACGTCTCCGAGTTTGAAACTTGGCAGTTCACACGGACGTTTGGAAAAACGGAGCGAGTTCGGAGCGAACTCGGTAAATTTACATGTTGAAGCATAGTCAGGGCTCCGAATTCGGAGTTCACGTCTGTGGCGGGCCACTGTATGTACTTGATGAAACATAGGGAGGCCGGTGCAATCACCGGGAGTTAACTTACCACGTGTGAACATGTGAGAAAAATTTCGCGCGTGGGAACAAGTGAGAATGTTCCATACGCAAAACAAACTCGAAGTTCAAACTCACCACGTGTGTAGCGCAGTAGTGTGTACATACACACATGACATAGTAACTGAGGGCTCATTCATTGCATTTGGATCTCTTAAAACTTCTGCAAGAGTTCCCCTGCGACCTGGCTGTAGTGAGTAGTGGGAGAAGCGGAAGAGAGCGAGCGTCTCTGAGGCGGCGCATCCCTTTCCATCCGCCCCCCTCCTCCATTCTCCACCACTTGATGCTGTACCTCTTCCACAACATCCCCTCGCTGAAAAGGCGCAACCGCACCCCCGCGAAGATGTCCTTTCCCCAGTGCCGTTTTCTCAACCCTAATCACCGTGTCTCCGTACGTACGCACCGTGATTCCCCCCGCCCCATCCGGCCGCTCTTTAAGCTTCACATCTGCAGCTAAAGGTGCAGGTGCACCGCTGCTTAACGGGGGCGAGGCTTGCAGCGGCAGGTTCTTCACCAGATCCGGTCCACTGCTGCTTCCTTCTGCCTCCTCCGCCTCTTCCGTTCCAGCTCGACTGCGCACGGTTTTGGTGAAGTTCTCCAGGGAATTCAGTACGGCCTTCAGCTCCGTCTGAATGTCGTTCAGAGAGCTCGGAGACAGACTGGCGTTGCCACTAGACGAGCCCACGGGACTGGGAGGACTGTCATCTTCCCTTTCCAGGGGTTTCAGGGCCACTCCATCACTGCAGGCCCCTTTCGGGGAAGGTGCGGCAGCTTGGAGGGAGCGCCGTTTGGCTTGCTCCAGCTCGCCTCCAGGGCCCGTGATGGGCACGGGTTCACTGGGCCAGTGCTCCATGGACGCGTACATTCGCGCCTGCTCCTCGATTTGATGCGGGTGGTGGTGATGCGGAGGTAGCGGATGCCTTAAGCCTCCGGTAGTGAGCGGATAGTATCGCTTTGGACTGACAGGAGCCGCCTGAGTTGGGACAGGGGCGCAGCTTCTTACAACCGGGACGCTTCCCTTCCTGGCGCCCTCGTCCAGTCCCCGCTTGTCCTCCCTACAAAAGCACCAACATACTTGCAACATACTTACACATATGCCTGACATTCCTACATACCGACTGGTACTGTGTGTACGTACGCACGTACAGTATAATATACGTACATACATACAAGGTGCGCGGTAGTAACCTGCCGCAAGGGGAGCTTCATAATGTACGTCACGCAGAAATTCATCCGTCGCCATCCCCCACATCATGCTTTCGTCACGCTTTATTGGCCATCCCCCCCCCCCCGCTTATGTACATACATAGAGTGATACATCGTCACGCTAACGTCACATTCGCCGCAACCCCCCTTAGCGTGACGTACTTTATGAAGCACGTCACATTCGCCGCAACCCCCCTTGCCCCTACTTTTGCGTGACGTACTTCATGAAGCTCCCCCATTATGTAACTCACTTACCTGATCCACTTACAGGCGTCTTCCTCTTCCTCTTCTTCGTCTCCTCTCGTCCGCGCCAGCATTCCCTCCACCCGTGGTGCAGTAGTGAGTAAGGCGCCGTTTGGACTCACACCCACCGGCGGCTGTCTTAAGGCGCGCTGGAGGGCGCAGGCTCGCTTCAACCACACATCTCCTCCTCCTCCTCCTCCAGTGTCTTCTTCGGCTACATCTCTGGTGGGTTCGCTGGTGGCGCGCAATCGCCAATCGCCGGAGATGACCGCTGCAGTCTCATCGTCATCGATCGCCTGTTAGAACAAAGTACGCACACGCATGCATAGCACGTACACACGTGGAGGATGAAATGTGCATACGCACGCACAGTACTTGCGTACTTACTGCAGTCTGGCCACTAAGAATTCGCTATGAAACTCAAGTCGTATTGCGTGAAATAGATTCACAAATGCGGATTTCAGTCCGTGCTTCGCGTACTCGCAGAAGTACTGTACATACAGGACGACTTGAGTCATATGGTGAACTCTCTGTTGCCAGTTTGCATTATCCTATAAGTATTACAGACTGGCCAGAGAGTTGGCTATGGGACTCAAGTCGTGCTGCGTAGTTTGCATGTACTTCTGCTAAATAGGAGTACACGAAGCACGGACAACATCCGCACATGTGGATCTATTTCACGCAACGCGCCTTGAATGTCATTGCCAACTCTCACTGGCCAGACTATACCCTACATATCCTGCTGCTCGCTGTCAGTGCAAAGTTGGACACAGCGTTAACGTATAAATTACTCGAAAATTGAGCCGTTCCAGCTCCGCGGCGTTCAGAGCAGCAGGGTCCAAGGGTCTTCGGGACTTGGCTTCTCCGAACAGGGGAGGCGTGGACTCGTCGGCGTTGAGCAGTTGGCGCTCGTCGTCTTCCGACAGATCCATGGAGCCGGAGCCGGCGCGCTCTCGACTCCCCACCGGCGTCTCGCGCCTCTGCCTTCAACACCATACATACACATAGGGGAATGAGGGGTAAGTAAACCCGGCCGTTGGTTTGCATTGGTAAGGTGGGATAAACACGACCACTCATGGCGCGTTCATCAGACCTCCGTAACGTCCGTCCGTCCGTTCGTCAACCCATACAGTGTTCGTGTCCGTCCGTTCGTCAACCCATGGACGGACGTCCGTTACGGACGTCTGGTGAACGCGCCATCACGCAGAAAAATGGCATCACGTGAACAGTGGCGCGCTACACACACGTGAACTCCGAATTCGGAGCGCCGAATATGCTTCAAGATGAAAAATCTCCGAGTTAGAACCGAACTTGCTCCGTTTTCCCAAAAGTTCGTGTGAACAACCGAGTTACATATTATTTCGCAGACGTGCGAACAACGCTGGGTTTCGGTTCGAATTCGCTTCGTGTTCGGTTCGAACTCGCTCAGAGCGCGTGTGTAGCGGCTTACGGTTCTTCCACGGTGCTCTCCTCCATCGGCGTACAGTACTTCCTGTAGGCCGGTCCTCCGTCATCCACCAACACTTCCTCGTTGTACAGGATCAGATTCTTCATCAGCTCATTCACGTGATTGTGGAAAAACACCTGCAAAGCAACACACAACGTGCCACACATAGGCACATACAAATGCGATAACGCGATTGGGTTGCTCGATAGCGACCCAGAGGTATTAGTGAAAGTTTGTATGGGTGCCTGCGGGGTCGTCGACCTTGTTCAATCATCTGGGAGCGGAAAAGGAGCGAGTGAAAAGAAGAATTGACAACAAAATGACGTCGACGACCCTGCAGATACCGATCCACACGTTCACTAAATACCGCGGAGTCGCTATCGTCCAACCCAATCGCGTTACCGCAACTCGAAAATAGGCCGTTCGGTACATACATACGGACCAAATAGGCCATTCGGTACATACATACGGACCTGATCTTTTCCCTCCGGAATAGGCAGGAGCGTTGGTCCGAAGCAGACAGCCAGATTGTACGGATCCATCATATTCTCATCACTGAACTCCGACAAACTGTAAGCAAAGAATGCAATGCTCTTCAGGCGAACGCATATTGTTCATACAGTAGCAGGCACGATGTGAGACGGCGGCTTTACTGATTGAGAAATCCGAAGAGATATCGGAGCACCACGAAGACCGGACGAGGCAGACAGGAGAGCAGCTCCCTCATGCGCAACACAAACTCACCCTTCGACTCTGACTCTGAACGCAACCAACCACACACGCATACACATAATCATCCACTATAGTACTGTAGTATCATATGCATATATGTACGTACGTACATACACAAGGATGCAGGTAGAGCCGGTCTCACTTGCGCATTCGGTGAATTGGTCGAACATGTAGGTGGGGAAGAGCGGCTCCCTCAGCTCCCTAAAGTAGAGCTTCAGTACTCCGGCTACTGAGTTCACATCCGGACAGGACGTAGCCACCTCCGCCAAAGGGTCCTCGCCTGCAACAACACCAAAACGTACGTACTACTAGTACTTACCATACTACACGCTGCTTCCACGTACTGTAGTCAACTACTTTGTGGTACAGTCGAGAAGGAAAATTTGTCAGATTTGCCGGCAGGGGATCGAACCCTGGACCTCTCGCGTTCCAGGCCATTTAACCAGTCCAGGCCATTTCTTACCCATTTGACTACACACGCGGATGACCTCAGTCACGCAATTTCCCCTTTTGATCATGACAGCTAGCCGGATTGTGTCTGTCCGTACCCTCTTCGAAGGCCTCCCTGCACTTGTTGATCTCCAGCTGGGAGCCGGACACGCGAAAGAGTCCCTGATGCTGCAGACCGTAGAGAGACAGCGTCCGCACGCACGACACGATCACCACCGGAATCTCCTCACCCGTCGCCTACCACAACACTTCCCAGGCTCATACACAGCTCACAGCTCCACGCATATGATATCATGTCATACGTATGTACGTACGCACACGTCTTCGGTCGTTGACGACCTCCATAATCTCAGATGGCCGCCTGGCCGCATATGGCCACTCCGGCTACGGCTACTGATTTCTGGCCGCAGCCACCACACAGCTACATATGGGCGGTCACGGCCGCAGGGTGGCCGCTAGGGGTGTGTGCGCCCATATGATAATATTGAGGGGGTTAACCGACCTTACTGTTACTGTTACTGAACTGCACAGCCCACATAAATACGTACAAAGTGTAAGCAAGACACCTTTACATGTACGTACATTGGATTCGAACGTATATGTTTGAAGAGTACGTCCTACATAGTCGAGAGAGAACAGATGTACCAGACCAGCAGGGAATCGAACCCTGGACCTCTCGCGTTCCAAACGAGCGCCCTAGCCAATCGACTACACACCCGGATGAGCTGAGTCACACAATTTCCCCTTATTATACACACCTCGACATACTCCTCCAGACTTCCGCCGAACAGCTTGGGCCGTCTCAATTCCGAAGTGTGTTGTCGGCCTCCGATGCGCTTCTTCCTCGGCTTGGGCGGCAAACTTGGGGGTCCGTTACCCAGAGACCAGGGACTGAGGACGCCATCAACAGCCGCGATCGGTGTCGCTCCGCCACTTCCTCCTTGCTTCCGAGCACCGTCCTCCACTGTAAAAACAGGCACAACTTGCAACCACTTGCTCTCAGAGCAGATGGCCCAAATAAATGATACACAGTACGCCACGGTTCGTGATTCTAGAGGACGGGACGAATGGATCTGGAGACTCTGTATTGTGATGGACCTGCACGTCAAAGTACGGCGCTTGCGTGGATACCTTCTTAATAAGTGGCGCCAAATTATGGTCCACTTACTTAGTAGGTGCCTACGCTTTCGCCATTCTTTGTACAGAGGCGTGGATCGCTGTGTAGGTCCGCTAATACAGAAGTCTCCTGACCCATTCGTCCCGTCTGGAATCACGATTCTGAGCGTAACTGCCCAAGTACTGTAATGGCTCGTGTATAACCCCTTTTTCGTGTATAACCCTCACATCGGCGACTAACGCCAATTGCACTCGTGTATAACCCCGCCAGGGAGGTTATAGACAAAGCATGTAAAAATCGGCAGAAATTGAAGGCGTTGTTCACATGGGGAGGTAACTTTCAACGTTTTCTAGTGGAAAACAAAGCAGTAAGTGTATATCGAGGCGGAAGGATGAAGGAGGCAATGCCCTCTTTTGCCAAATGCACTCGTATAACCCCTTCTCGTATACAATAGAGCTCTCACGGGTAGGCATTTTGCATTGATCCGGGTCCGGGTCCGGGTTTTGAAACCATGTACCCGCGGGTTCCGGGTCCGGGTCGGGTAGTAGGAATATTTGCTGTTACGTACATGTTAGTGTACGTACTACGTACGTACACGAACAGTACACATATATGTGGTACAGTACGAACTGTACGTACGTACGTTACGTACATACGTACAATATGAAATAGACTGTTCGTAAAGAATACATACCTCCAGGTGGGAAATTTGAAAAAACATAGCTCGAGATACCTATTTTCGTGTGAATGTCGAAATTCGAAAATAACAATCCTCTACTCTTGAGAAAATTTCAGAAAATGCTCAAACTACATCGAGCAGAAAGCCAAAATTGTGCGAAATTATACACCTTAGACCCGACCCAGATTTTCGCCTATTTTTCCGGGTCCGGGTAGCAAAAAAAGCCGGGTTTTCCCGGGTCCGGGGTTCGGGTACCCGTGAGAGCTCTAGTATATAACCCCTTAAATGGGCCACCAATTTTTGACAACCCCATGGTGGGGTTATACA
>JASAMW010001045.1:0-48227 GCA_030247985.1 Epsilonema sp. ZAB3_2
AGTAAGTGTATGTATGTACATGCGTTACTTAGGTCTCTGCAAGTGAGTGTATGCTGCCGGAGGGACAGACGCGAGACGCGTGCGGCCCACCTGCTGCTTGTGATATTCCTTTTTGTCTCTGTCCTTGTCATAGATCTCTCGGCGGCTGGACGCCAGCTTGCATACGCGCGCTCCATCGCCGAATTCGCGCCAATTCGCCGCAGTAGACAGCTCCTCTTTCTCTGACTGCGGTCCAAGTGTCATTTGGCAGATGTTCCCAAGTCGTACATTACTGACTGACTGACTACTGTACTGTGTTTGAGGGCGACGCTGCCCCTCTGTTTGCCTCCTAGTCCGTATTTGGCAAAGAACCTGCTGCTGCCGAGACGAGAACCTGCTGCTGCCTCCATTTTCAGCTCGTGGAGTAAATTTTGTGAACACAAGAAAACGGAGGCAGCTGACCAAAACCTCGCCTTGCTCTTTCTTTCCATATCAACCCACGGTTTCGAATCGTGTTGGCCTGGTTTCGCCTTTTTCCTTCTCATTCGTTGATCGGTGGATAATGGGGTGCAGTCGTGTTCGAATCCTGGGCCTCTCTTTGTCTTTGTCGTATGCTCGTCTCTCTCTTTGCTGTCGCTGTTCTGAAAGCGATACTGTATTTTTTTATGTTTTGTGCTTCGACACTGTCGGCGTGTCTGATACTTTTCCCGAAGCTTGAATTTTATATGCCTGTACGCACTTGGCATATATGCACGTGATTATAATACATTGCCGTCGACACAATTGAACGAAACTTCGTGCTTGAAACTTGCTTGCTGATTCTACCACTGCGAGGCTTTTTGGTGCTCGGAAAATTAGTTCTCTCGGCCGCACATTCGCTCTCGTTCATCAACGCACCTATCGACTAGAATGTATGCATGCAGGTAGGTACCTATTGGTGGTTTGGGTTTGTTGTCATCTGCATCTGCCGGTCTGTCGGCGATGTGGCATTTTCAGCGCGAAGTGGCGTGGTTTTAGGCTGTCTGATGGAACAGGTTTTTAGGGGGAAGAGCGCAAAGCGCGAATTGTATGATTTTTTCCTGTCAAACTTGGCGAGATCGCGCCAAAAGATACATTTCAGCCTCTGCGGCGTTTGTGGCGCGAATGAGTTTCGGTCGTGGAGGCAATTCCCTGTCGTCCCTATGTATGCTCATGCCTACTCTACATAAGTACGTACATACCTTCTTACCAGAAGACCTTGAGGAGAAGACGAAGACAAGAAGACGCAGCTTCATTCTTCCGTTCGTGGTTCGTGGATTCATGGCAAATGTTTGAATTCTTCCAGTCTTCCTGGCCTGTACGCTATTTTGCGTCTCTAGATGTGTTTGGTCTGTCTCTGTCCCATATGGCGTACCTGGTCCTATAGCCTGTACCTGTACCTGTGCACAAGCTACATACTCTTGGCTAATGCTCCTGAACCAGATAGTACATGTCTCTTTGCTGTGCAGTGTAGAAGACAGAAGTTGCATTGTAGCGTTCTCTTTCCCGTGATGTCAGTTCGTATATGACTTTTTGTCGCCTGGAGAACTTTTCTCCCCGACGGATTTTTGCCCCCTCTGGCGCTGAAACTTTTCATCAAAGTCAACTCGAGGCTCCATCCAGCTTTCTCATAAGCTTCCTCGTAAATCATGAAGTACTACGCGTGACAAAGAGCACCATGGCCCCTTCAATAATCTTGCATCTCCTTGCGCTCTCCTCTATATCATGAGCCTTGTCGACTCGGGTGTTGTATTGCAAAAAATCGTTAGCTCCCGTTCTGTGTTAACGCTAGCTAATCGCGGGAGGTTAATTATCGAAAATCGTGCCTGGGCGATAAAGACGGCTTGCATGTTTGAAAAGTAGGGCAGTCGACTTGTCCGCATAGAAAGCTCCTTGTACTTCTGACTTTGCAGTGCTTGGTTGATAAGTGTACTATGCGTGTTATATAGCCGTGCTTTGTCATGACTTTCAGCGACCTGCATACGTGTATTTCGAATGTGTAGTGGTATTTGACAGCCGCTACAATATTCACGACTGTGATGCTCCATGACACGACACTGGTAAGCAATGGATGTTGTGTTAGTGACGCCTAATGTGCCTACAGTCTTTCAATGGCACTAGATGAATTCACGGTGGTTTCTCTCAATCATAACCCGTGACTTCGCTGGTGCTATACAAAGCTGAGGCCTTTCTTCCACAAGCATCAACTGGTTGGTTTGGTGGTACTGTACAAATGTTCACTCTGTTAAAGAATGCCAGTTTTGTACTATTAGCACGTACATAATTTGGTGTTGTGTTTCAACTTGCATGCTTTTTCAGCTATATTTTATGCCACTTGGTAAGGATTAGTAGACGTGACTTTCTCAAGTCAAAGTTGTATAGGTGGCGGTGATATGGTTTGTTATCATGCGGTCGAATGTTTTTGGAGAGAATCTTGGCAACCCCTTCTCACAGCTTGGCACTGGAAGAATTCACGCGGTGGCTCTCCACCTTTGCTTAACTGCCTTGGTGTCGTGGGTTCTTTGGTGCTAAACATGGAGACGGTGCATTTCAACTAATCGTTAAAGCAGATGCAGTGTTTCTTTGGTATGTCGGTATGTACAATTACAGTACTGTCTGTACTAGCGACTAACGAGGTGACATAACGCTGGGAGCTAGTTCGTACGTAGCACTGGCTACTGGGTGGGTGGGTACTTACTTCGAGTAGCACTATGGGATGATAGGTAGCATTGGATGGTTAGTGATCTGAGTGAGATAATGTACGCATATTAGGGACTGTTGTGTCGATCTTGGTCAGTACAACCTCTTTCAAAAACGTTGTTTTCGTGCTTTATAGTAGTATAACTTGTACATATCATACTTGGTCAAGAACAAGATTACCCGTGTGAAGCATCCGTACTCGTAAACATTTTAGCATAATAGAACTCTCGTATCGCTTTTTCACTGGATCTGTTGAGCCAGTAGGCTACTAGATGAGATGTGGCAGTTTTCAAGGAATCATCACCATGACCAGTGAGCTTTGCGAACACATTGCACAGATACATAATCACCCATTTCTCAACACCCATCTTGAAGCCAGTGCTCAACACCAACTTCTCTCCAATCGGCTCCTGAAATGTGACACCGTTACAGGAATTCAACATACTACGAAAACGAAGTGAGTTTGTGTAAATAAACTTGTTTAGATACCGTATTTACGGGGCTATGCAAAAATGGAGAGGTCCTATATGGGGCTATGCATAGGGGGGGGGGGGCTATGCGGGGGGGGGGCGGGGCGATATGCATAGGACATTTTTTATGTTTTTGAGAGGTGCGCAGAGGCATATTTTTTAGGCCAAAAGCACGTGATTTAGGGCATAATTGAGGTCAAACCAGGGTTATTCTAGTACAATACACGCCCAAGCAGGCTTATAGGCATCTTAGCTTGGTGTGGGAGTGCCTATGTGTAGGTTAGGACCAGCTTATGTAGGTAGGTTCAGGTACCCTACAGTACATTATGGGGCTATGCATAAGGGGGGGGGGGGGGGGCGGCCCCCCCCCTATGCATAGGGCATTTTTTATGTTTTGCCAATATGGGGCTATGCATAGGGGGGGGGGGGGGGCTATGCACAGGTAAATACGGTACATCGTATTATAATATGTCGTAGCTGGCTCTCAAATAGAGCAAGATTAGCTGAAATCTTGCTAGCTGGATGTACGTACCGAGTGTCTCATAATAAACCGACCAGCTATCATCGCCTGCAATCTGTTCTGCACCTCTACAATGGAGAAGCAGATTTTTTGTGCTAGCGAAGGCTTCAAAGTCGGAGCACGCAAAATTTCAACTAGTCCACTCCACATACTTCGGAAATTGCGACGGTTTGAATCTCTAAGCGCAAAATCGACGTTTTTCTTTAGTATGGAAAATTTTCGGTCTTAATTTTTCAAGATAGCCAGTTCCATGCGTTTGGCTATGCTGGCACTAGGGCTAATGCATGAGATACACATTTCCTCGCATTTTGGGACATATTTTTTTTCATTACGAGACTAATTTTATTTTGGAACATTCACAGAGACACTACCAGTTTAAAAAATCGGCACTACCAGTTTAATAAACCCTCGTTTTTGACCGCCGAAGAAAAGAAGGTGTTTGAGCAGCTTCCACTGGGCCAATGAAGCTAAAATTTTGTCAGCCTAAGTTGAAGTCTTGGCAACTAAATAAGAAACCGCAAGACAATCTAAGGTGTGGTTCCAGAGCTACGTGCACGGAAAACTAGTCGGTTTATTATGAGACACCCTAGTGTAGAATTGCAAAAAAGCTAGCTTGAAATATGTAGAATTCAGTTCCAGCTAGCTGGATGTACTGTATATTACCTTCAAATGTGCAAACCATTGCCCCAACAGATGCATCAGAACGTCTGGACGATTTTCATCCAACAATTGCATCCAGCTTTCATTCTTGTGCTTCAACTCCAGCTGATATTTCACAACAACTTCGTTCGGATGTGTATGAGTAGTTGATGATTTTCGCTGGCTTTCATATTCGCAGCACTCCGAAATGACGCCATGCAACTCGAGCTGCACGAAATGTCCAGGATTACCACCTTCAACAGTGTGTTGACGTTGCGTATCAGCTAGGTCAGTGAACACCGTCGTATCCATTTTCCTGGACAGTTCGGTAGTGCAAACTGGAGAAGAAGTAGCAACAGGTGAATTGGTAGGCCTGGATGATGTGGCGTCCATGGAGTGTGATAAGTTGAGAGAAGGCAATAGTTTCGGTAGTTGAGGTACGGAGCTATTGAGCGCTTCAACTGCGGATGGCGTCCTCATGTTGACGAACGAAGTTGACTTTGCCTTCAAGGGCTCAGGGAAGCGGCGATGATGAGACATCTCAAATCTGGAAGTGGATTTTGGGGAGAAGCTCAACTGTTTGACGTAGTTTGTCGAAATTGAGGAGGGCGAGGCATCGTTTTGATTTGGTGTGCTGTTCACTTTATTGATGTGGTCGGTATAGAAAATATCATCTCCACTTGCCAGAAGGTTCAGCTTCTTGGCCAGTGAGCCAGCTCTGGCCCAGTTGAACAACTCCAGTAGACGCTCGCATATGACATAAACTATCTGCAATACAAATAAAAAGTTGTTACTACCTCATGCTCATTAACGTGCCACCCAGAATGGAAGACGACGTGAAGTCGACGCCGAACCTTGGGAATTGACTGGAGAATGCGTTCTTCCATCCCATGCAATAGGAGTCGCTGCTTGGCTAGATATTCTGGAAGCAAAAGCGATGTCGCTTCTTGAAACACGGGAAACAGGGGCAGCACAAATTCTTCAAAACTGCGCACAGTCTGAATTTGCTCAGACATTTGGATGGAGCTGGGCCTGAAATCTCAGCAATCGTCGCCGCAATGGTGCAGGAAATGTTTACGTACGGTATTATTCTCACCGTTTTTCTCTGATCAAGCGAATCGCTTGGTCGGCTGTTAGACCCTGGTTCCAAATGAGGAAACAAGAGATGAGGACGCCAGTGCGACCCAGACCCGCATGACAATGGACAGCCACGCCACCTTGACTCAGCGCAAAACTCAGCACTTTCACCATATCCATCAAAGCCGCCAAACTGCTTGTGCCATAATCAGGCCAACCAAAATTGTAGTGGAAAACTGAAATACACACCTACGTGTATGCAGTACATTATACATTTGAGTACACACACTGACTGCTTGAACCGCCAAAATGACCGGTTTACTGTCATGTTTCATGAAGTCCACAGGATCATAAGCGAACCCACAACTTGTTAGCTTGTTTGGCGAGCAATCTTTATGCTCCCAGGGTCTTTGTAGGTTCACAACGCTGGTTATGCCCACTCTGAACATGAAAATGCCGATTTCAGAACCAATGAAATCGAGAGATCTTGTTAGTATACATATACAGTACGTACACTGTACTGTATAGTAGTCAGTTTTATCACTGTTTGAGTTGAGTGATGAAGCTTGCGTCCTGTACAAGCGATGCCGTGGGCCGAGCCATCGCCATCAGATCACTTGTTATCCTATAGAGACACTCGCAAAACAGTGGACAGAGTTGATAAAGCAATGAGGGATCTACGTGGAACTGTTTTATTACCAGCTGGAATACAATCCGTCGATGGCCTGCTGCTCTTTCGGCCAAGGATAAGTTCTGGAACAGAATCTACAGCTGGAACCACCGCAGAATAGCTTGCACTGTACAGGCAAAGGTGTCATCTTCACCAATCGCTGGCGCATTGTGCCATAGTTAGCCTTCACATTCCTGCTGCTATTAGCTAGAATAGCACACCACACATAATAATAGCAACATAAAAATAATGTAGGCCTACAACTAGTATAAAATAGAATTGATTTCGGCCCTTATTTTTTAAATACAGTACGTATCAGATGAGCATTCAGCATGATGATGAGCATTATTGTCACCTTTATCAACATCCTCGCTTGAACCACCGTGGCTGCCAATATTGGGCAATTTCGGTATTGATTCTTCGGGAAGGGCGCACATTTCGTTTGTTATCACACCACCAAGCTATTGCATACTTCGCAACTGTCGAGTGTCGATTGCTATCTCTTGCTATGATGCAAGAGATTTGTGTATGTACGTGTAATTACTTCCCTTATTACACTACATATCAATATCGACCACCTCCCACATACCGCATATTTGTACACACGCCTACTAGAATTCAATTCAATCCATGTGGTACAGTTACAACAGTGCACTAGTGCATTATTCTACAGGCAGAAGGATTTGCAGACAGCGGCGCCCAGGTGTAAAGTTACCTTGACAACTCCCTTCTGCGCGGCAACGGCTGTCAATAATACACCATGAGGAGGGTGCGCGGGACAAAAAGCGGATCATTAGCTAAACAGAGCCGTGCTGAAAGCTGTGCCGCTACAAAAACAGAATGTACGACTAAAGATCCGAGGGACATAAGAGATTGAAATCCTATGTGTTATACAGTACAACTGCGGCATGTTCAATACTTCCACATTAGGTGTCGTGTCAGTGTTTTTTTTACTATTTTGTTTTAAGTATAGAGATATCAGACATTGGCAGAACAGAACTAAGTAGTAAATTAGGCGGTTTATCGGGTATCAGCTAGGAGCATGCGACATTCTTCCAGCCGGTGTCCAATCTCATGCAACAACTCCTTTCCTCGATCCATGTTCGTATTGGTGCCTTTGGCAATGTGAACTTCCTTTACAGGCACTTCTTTACACTCGTGCAGCTGTACCGTGCTTGCAGTTGCACCATTCCCTACACCCGTAGGCGCACTTCCACTTTGTTGCTGAGCAAGTTGACACTCCAAGTATCTGAGCGATTCCATGAGGCGACATATTTTCTCCCGCTGTTCCCAGAATAGCGGTTTCAGATCTGGGGTTGGGACGGTCTGAACAGCCTGCTCTCTGGTAGGTAGATCATCAGTTTGGACAGCCTGCACTCGGGTAGCAGTGGCCGTCTCGATGATCTGCTGCTCCAGTCGCCGCTTTTGTCTCGCTCCCAACAGAGTACGCATCCATCCTGGCTGCTCTGCTTCAACTCTGGCCAAACTGGCCTTCAGCTCTTCCGCATCCAACCCTGCAGCAAGAAAATGCAACCATTCGCCTATGTACATACATGCGAACTAGCGAACGTGCCAATTTGTCCAATTTACTACTTTACTTTGACAAGGTGGACGTACAGTATCTACATATGTACGTACTTCCTCCGGCTAGTTGCAGTTGCTGAGATTGCTTCGACACTTTCACTCTCATCTGCTGCATGAAATATTCCACCTTGGCTTGTGCCACTTGGATGCACATGGAAACAAGCGACAAGCCAACCAGCAGTAGCCAGAAACTGATAATCATGTACTTGATATGCTAAAAACAAGTTCATTGATTGAATTGCACGACTTTCGCAATGAGATGAGCGCCAACCTTTGGTACAGTGTCACCCAGTCCAATGGTAGTTAGACTGACAAAGAAGAAGTAGAAGGCTGTGAAGTAGCTCCAATCTTCCCAGAGACAAAATATGGCAGCGCACATGAGCATCCATAGCACGGTCAAGGTTAAAGCGACACTCATTGGCAGACGATGCAGCTTATTCAAGGATAAAGTGGAATCATGCATAGCCTTCGTTGCTGGACTTTTGACTCCCGTCGTCACACTGTTGGAGTTGCTAGATGTGGATTTACTCGTTTCTTTCCGCCAAGCGCACAAAATCTCCGCTAAGCGACGAGCACCGACACTTCTGGACCACCAGGACCAAAGTTTCATCACGTGCCGCGATATCACATCGCCAAAGTCGTTCAATATGATGAACAGAAACGGAATGCCAATGATGGCATAAACCACCGTTGCGAAACGAGCTGCGGTAGTTGATGGAGTGATGTTGCCATATCCTATAAAGAGACACACAGGGCTTCTTCAAGCCAAACCCTGGCTAATGGCTATGTACTGGAACTGTGTGGAATCAGTACCGGGTGTACTGTGTACGTACATACTCGAACTGCGCGAGTTTTACGGACCGATGGTCGTGTAGATGGTTATTGCGTAGTAAGTGCCCGTCCAAATATTGGTGATGCCCATTTGTCGCTGACCAGAATAGCTCACTGAATCGTCATCCAAAGTCGGCGTAATTGCGTGTTGCTTTTGCAGCACCTTCGTGGCCACATCTCCCAAATACCATTGAAGGGCGCTCAGTGTTTTCGAAGCCATTTCCTTCTGAGAGAAGTTCTTACTGTCGCTTTTCAACTCCCACATTCTGTGCACAAATTGATTTGTAGATCTAAGCTTTACCGCTTCTTTCATAAAGTCAGTCTGCCAATCACGCTCTTCAATCGACTGCTTTTTTTCTGGCTCTTCTCGCGAATCAGCAAGATGAAGAGTAGATGAATGGCTTTGATCTAGCAAGCAGAATATCACACCTCCCAGGAGAGAATAGCCAATCAGCAGTAGGACTGGTATCAGGTGCACCAACCCCAAGGCATTGTAAGCTCGTCGCCATCTAGATTGGAGCTTCTTTTCCTGCTGTATTGACCTATGAGATGGCATCAACAACGTGGTATCTTCCATTATCTTAGGCTGACTGAGGTATGTACAGTACGAATCTGCACTAACTAACACCACAGTAAAAATATCTCAGGATCTAGCCAACGTAGCGCAAAGCGGTCTCTCGATAAGTTTCAGCGGGATTGAAAATAAAAAAACCGCATGCGTCTACGTGCCCTCAATCAATCAATCAATATCTTTATTCAACAAACGGTGAAATAAAGAGAACACACCAGCCCATAACAGCGGAATGTACTGCAGACCACACAACATTGTACGGATATGTGAAATACATACAGTACTGCATGCATATTGAGTAGTGCAACAGAACAAGCTGTACCCTCTGTATCGAGAAATCGCCAATTTCCTTAAGTACTAAAAATGTACACTTTTTCGATTATTCAACATAAATGAACAAGCCGCAAAAATTTTTTCATTAAAACTAGCCTATCCTATGTAAAATTTGGCGTAGATTTCAATAATAGTATCGTTGATCCAAAAAATTTAACCCCTACCCAAACATTTTCAAAAATATACAAATTTTGCAAAATTATATACTAGGGGTTAAATTTTTTTAAAACACCGATACTGTTTTTGAAATCTACACCAAATTTTACATAGGATAGGCTACTTTTAATGAAAAAGTTTTTGCGGCATTGTTCATTTATGTGGAATAATCGAAAAAAGTTTACCATTTTAGTATATTTTCTTGGCGATTGGCGATTTCTCGACACAGAGGGCACGTAGACGCATGCGGTTTTTTTATTTTCAATCCCGCTGAAACTTATCGAGAGATTTTTAACCGCTTTGCGCTACGTTGGCTAGATCCTGAGTTATTTTTTGTGTGGTGTTAGTTAGTGCAGATTCGTACTGTAGGTGTATTTTTACCAGAAACATTCAATTGTACTAATGCAACCTTCGCAGCCCCTCACAGCTACTCAAACACACCGTACTACTGTGTATGTGAGACCCGAATGCATCTATTCAAATTTTAGCTTCCTAGCGGGGGTCAGAAACAGTGGTCGGCTAAACTAATGACACCTATTGTGATTTGAAAAATTCATGCTTTTAGCTGTCTTCAGCAGGCTGCAATACTTTAGCTTACCAATCTGCTGGAACTGCGGCCAAGGAAGCTCGATATTCAACCGATGACCGTGGACAATGCAGGTTCATTTCTGGTCATTCAGGCGTTTGATCACGTTATACACGTTGACGTTACTTTTCACTTTCAAGCTCTTTTCGCTGGAGAAAATTGAAAAAGGGAGAACAAGCATGCGAACGAACAGCGTCAAGATATTCAGTGCTTGTGTAAGTAAAAAGTCATTCGGCTACATGGTTTAGATTGCAGCAATTCAGACGATTTGCGTCCTTTTCGATGGTCCATAACCGCCAGAGCAAGATAGGCTTACTGTCGAGCAAATTAGATTCGGTCGCTTGCCACCAAACATCCACGAAAAGCTTCCGCACACGAGAGCAGCGTCGACATAGAAATGAGAAGAGTGAAATCTGCCGATTGATATTTTCTTCATCAACATATGGAGAAGTTCAATCGCCTGATGGATTAAGCGTGCACGTTTGCTGACTTTTGCAAACCAATGCATAGAACAGCACGTACACGCGGGAAAGCTTCATAACTATTTCTCCGGAAATCAGCTACACCAAATGACATCAACATGGCACCGGAGTGAATGATTTATTTGGAGACTGACTACCTCATGACATTCGCAGCCGTCTCATTTTCTCTGTCACCGCCACGCAAACTCCTACGGCCCCTTGCATAATGCACAAGAACAATTTAATGAAAAAGCCACTCTCGCCTGCGAATTTACTGATAATAGCTGATAGCTCATATCAATGACACAGCGCTCAAAAGTAGCTTTGTTATATGGAGCTTCATCCTCTACACATTACTAGCCACTAATATTTACAACTGGATCATTACAATCGCGTTCCGCAGTTATTTTTTGCTAAAAAAACCTATATACGCTAACAAGAAGGTCAAAAAAGAAAAGTTTGCACATATACAGAATATAATTTATACAGTTAACTAAACAGTCTCTGCAACTAAACAGTACAACTTTCCAGAGCAAAAATTAAGTCGCTATTAACGCCTGTAGCCAGAAAAAGATCTATAAAGATGGTGGGATTAGTTGCTAGTTCTCGTGCCCCATTTGAACCGCGAGGTGTCTATCAGAGGTTGTGGTTTTCTGGTCAGAGTCATATTATGGCCCGATTGCGGATGACTGAACTCGCAACTGGACTTTGAACAGCTCGCACCGAACTTGCAAGGTGGCTAGAACAATAGATTGCACAACCTAAAATGTACTAATGTACATCCATTATGTATGGAAGAATGCTAGGTACTGTTCAGACGTATACGTACGGGCTCTACTACACATAGTATGTGCATGCATGCAGGCGACGCGTCTAAACTGCAACAGTCCATTGATAAAATACGGAGATTTCCGAAGGCTCTTTGCGTGAACAGCTAGTTATTCATGCAACGTTCTGTGGAAAAACCGTTCGCTACCTTGTAAATCCCCGCATTGTCTCGGTACAAGGTGGATGCGTGTACAGGGTGTCCCATAATATACTCCGGGGGTTTCCGCGCTTATAACTCTCGAGTTAAAGCTCAGATTTCAATGCGGTTTTTTCTATCATGTAGCCAATGCTTCAACTTAGATACTTGCAAAATTTCATCTGCGTAGCTTCATTGGTTATGGTTTTATTAATTGGCCTTCAAAGTTTTGGTCCCGTTTTTGCAGGTTTTCCCTCAGTACTGTAGAATTGCGGTTTTAAGATAATCCAAATTTGTATTTACGCTTCCACACTTTGAACTGACGACCACGCGTCAAGTTCTCTTGCCAAGTGGATTGCTATGAACCACTTAGAGCAAAATTGGCAGGGGTTGATAGTAACTATGCCAGAAAATGTACCGAAATTTGTTTATTTGGGCGAAAAGTCCATAGAAATTGGGGGGCTTGAGAATGTAGCTGTTTTGGACCAGTTCTATAGTACAAATTATATTTCTGGGACCCATGCATTATTTATCTCAGGATCTAGCCAACATAGCTCAAAGCGGTTAAAAATCTCTCGATAACTTTAGCTCGCCTGGAAAATAAAAAAACCGCATGCGTCTACGTGCCCTCTGTGTTGAGAAATCGTCAAATTCCTTAAGTACTAAAAATGTACTAAAAAGGTACACTTTTTTCGATTATTCAGCATAAATGAACAAGCAGCAAAAATTTTTTCATTAAAAGTAGCCTATCCTACGTAGAATTTGGTGCAGATTTCAAAGACAGTATCGGTGTTTTAAAAAAATTTAACCCCTAGTATATAATTTTGCAAAATTTGTATATTTTTGACAATTTTTGGGTAGGGGTTAAATTTTTTGAAACACCAATACTATTTTTGAAATCTGCATCAAATTCTACGTAGGATAGGCTACTTTTAATGAAAAAGTTTTTGCGGCTTGTTCAGTTATGTTGAATAATCGAAAAAAAGTGTACATTTTTAATACTTAAGGAATTTGGCGATTTCTTGACACAAAGGGCACGTAGACGCATGCGGTTTTTTTTATTTTCCAGGCGAGCTAAAGTTATCGAGAGATTTTTAACCGCTTTGAGCTACGTTGGCTAGATCCTGAGATAAATAATGCATGGGTCCCAGAATTATAATTTGTACTTTAATTGAAGTAGAATAATGGAATTTTGCCTGCCTCTAAGTTGAAGCGTTGGCTACATAATGCAAAAAACCGCATTGAAATCTGAGCTATAGCTCGAGAGTTATTAACGCGGAAAGCCCCGGAGTTTATTATGGGACACCCTGTATATGTATACCTTGGGATGATTGAAGACACATTCGGGGTCGATGCAGTCAGTTCCGTCTGGACAGGGCACCGGGAGCGGAGGGAAGCTGGTGGGAGGCGGAGCAGCCAAGTAGGAGCTGGAGGATGCGTTGAGCAGGAGCGAAGAGTCGCCGCCGCTCGCGGACTCATCCCCCGTCGCCTCTGCGCCCGTCTGCAGGGAGCTGGAGCCAGGAGCGGGAGTGCCTCCGCCGCCGCCGCCAGTTCTGCTCGGATGCGCGAAATGACAGCCCGGACGCGCGCAGCCCGGATCCCAGCGACACGTCGGGTGCACGTAGTGACAACTCTCACCGAAGCGACAGTTCGGCCACAGCCTGCCAACAGCAACACACAGCATCATCCCTGCTAGTTTCTTACATAAGTACCTACTATGTGTGTAGTGTACAGTACAAACTGTAAGCTACTAGTATTGTAGGCCTTGCCTGCGTAGTTCCCTGCTGTACGTCCAAACTAATGTTGCGTACGTACGCACATGCATAGTATACATGGACGTGCATAGTATACATGCATGCACGTGGACTCTCCTACCTGCAGGGTGTGACACTGAGGACTCTTCCCGACGCCGTGGGATGGTCGTAGCGACACTTATCTCCGAGGCGACAGTTGGGCCAGAAGCGGCATCTTTCGCGGGGCGGAATGTTGAGCTTGACGCTGTCCAGAGGCACGTCTATCCTGGCTCGAGCAGCAGAAGCGGAGGCGGAGGTAGTGGTGGAGGAAGGCACAAGCGTCCCACTCGCCGGAACCATCTGCCCGCTCGCCTGAGAACTACGCGAGGCGCGACTACTCGGCCGAATTTCACCTTCCTCTGCAACACACAGACCGCATTCAAACCATCGCAAACACCCGTGTACATGTGCACCGTATATCTGTCTTATCGTACTACGAATGGTCTACTGAAAGAACTGTGCGATTTCCGATGTCCAGGAACTTCTAACAGCACAAACAATTGTTCAACTGTTCATGCAGTCTTCCACAGGCAACCCCGACATAAGATACAGCCGCATTGCATCCTATCAGTGGACCGGCTGCACCAACGGCAACTATTCGCCTTTCGCGATAACGCTGTGCGTGATTTCGCAGTGCACTTAGCTAACTTTCAGTTTCTAGCACACTACCAAAACTCGCCACGTAGTAAATTTTTGTGTACTCCTAGAGCGCGCGCTTTAGGAGTATGTGGCAGTTTTTGTTTTCTGCCACGTACTCCTCTAGAAGTACGCAAAAAAATTTACTACGTAGCGAGTTTTGGTAGTGTGCTAAAAAGTGCAAGTTAGCTAAGTGCACTGCGAAATCACGCACAGCGTTATCGCGAAAGGCGAATACACACCATTACCTTCCTCGTCCTCTGACAGGTCTTCCAGACTGATGCTGAGGCGCTTGACGGGGATGTTGATGCCGTAGGTGGCGAGCGCGGCGTCGGCGGCGCTGGGCGCGGATGCCAAGGCCGCCGCCACTCGTTCCGCCATCGTCCGTCGCTTCTCCTCCTCCTCCTCCTCCTCCGCCTCCTTCCTTCCGCCGCCAGTCAGAGCGGGCAGCTGCGGCGCCAGCAGCGAAGGCAGCTCGTCGTCCGCGTTCGTCGTCCCAGCAGCCAATGAGCGCGGAGGAGGGGCGGCTGGGAGGAGGGAGGGCGGATGCTCCACGATCTCTCCGCTCTCGTCGCCGGGAATCACGGTGATGGAGGGACTGTCGGGCGGCCCGTCCGCCGGCGAGAACTCGTCTCTGCCCGGTCCGGCCGCAGTGGAAGTCACCGACGGGCTGCCGGCAGGAGCAGACACGCGAGCGCGCGCCCAGTCTTCCCGAATAGCCGACAATCCCACCGGCGGAGTCCTCCTATCCGACAGCTCCTTCTCCTTCAGCTCACCCTCCTCGTCTGAAAACACAAGGAAACGTTCTTCGAAGCTCCTGATTACGTATGCCTCCGAGAGCCGAGTGTTGCTAAAACTATCCTCGAACCTTCATTACGAACAAGGATCCACAGTTCCGTATGCTATCGTGCTAAAGGGGAATACAACAAGTCGATTCGATGGGTGGCCTGAATAAAGTAATTTCCCCCTGGCGGGATAAAAGGGGGGGGAAAGTTAGGGTTCCAGCTAGAATTTTCAAAAATGCACACCACCATGAATAAAAGTAATTTCTGCCCATAGGCGTCATATTCAAAAAGTTGAGCTATACCGATAATTAAGTAAATAGGGTTTTCGATGTCCTTTCCCTGCTGGGCTATTGAATCCCAAGTTGCGTTTACTACCAATCTCTACCATATATCACGCTCACCAAAAAGACTAACACCATGCTGAAGCGAATGAAAGAAGAAAAACAGACACTGTATTCCATCCCACCAGACACTTCGCCCCACCAACACAAACAACTGGAGCTGTCCATACCCCTTTCAACCCACACACAAACAAAAACACATAAACCCACAACAAAAAACACACAACACACAACATTACACAACCAAATTTACCACTTCCTAACCCCACCCCCCCCCCCCCCCCAATATTAACCCAAACAAAGCTTATATTCTTTTTTACCATCTGATGTTTGCGTGCACATATCCACAGCCTTGTTGTGTCCAGGTCCTGCCTCGTCGCCTTCTACGTCTGGCTGCGATTCACTCGAGGACGCAGTTGCTGGCTCTTCGTCATAGTCCAAGTCTTCTGCAGCATCCATCGGATCCGGCTCCAGCGTCAGGCGTCTGCTCTTCACCTTCTTCTCTTCCTCCTCCTCCTTCTTTTTCTTCACTGCTTCCTCCGCTGCCAATGGAGTGAAGGAGAAAGAGGCTAAGGCAGTTTCTGCTTGCTTCTTCTCAGTTATCTCTTCCTTCGTAGTCGGCTTCGGCTTCTCCTGTCCGAATTTCTTCAGGAAAGCGTCGTCAAGACCGCGGAAAGTGATAACGAACTTCGGCTTGGCCGCTTGCTCAGTAGCAGCAGGAGTGGCAGAAGAAGGCAAGACGGACGAGGGCGCGTCTTTGCTTTCAACAGTCCTGAAACAAGTAAGGCGCAAAATGCATCCCAATTCGATGTCAAGTAGGTACAGTACGTGTACGCAGGAAACGTCACAGCATAGAGTACCTGCACATACGCTTTACTGTTCCTGCTGTACGTATGTACACGACATCTACTAACAAATAGGGCTGATGTGTGTCTGTCTGTGTGTGTGTGTGTGTGTGTGTGATGCGAAAAACTCGCTCAGTTTTGCAGCTACAGCGTTCACTAATGGCTCATTCGAAAGCTTATAAGCCCAAGGGCGCCAGGAAGGCCTTCGATTTTTGATTTGATCAGCCGATCACCAATAATCGATCGATAATCGATATTTTAGTACTAAAAGCGCGCAGATTCGCTCACACTCACTCAATTTTGCAGCTACAGCGTCCATCTAGGGCTGTTCAAAGAGCCTATGCCCTCGAGGACGCCAGGAAGGCCTTCGATTTGTGATATGATCAACCGATCACCAATAATCGATCGATAATCGATATTTTAGTACTAAAATCGCGCAGATTCACTCATAACTCACTCAATTTTGCAACTACAGCATCCATTCAGGACTCTTTCGAAAGCTGATAGCCCCGAGAACGCCAGAGAGGCCTGCAATTTTTGATCTGATCAGCCGATCACCAATAATCGATCGATAATTAATATTTTAGTACTAAATACCGCAGAAACCAAACGACGCAGGTTTTCAAGCCAGCGTTTGCAAGTGGTCACGCCCGAAAGTGCACACGAGACTAAAACGCGAGATGCGCGAAGGGTCGCCAGATCTGCAAAAGGGTTGCCAGATTGCTAAATGCGCAAAAGGGCTGCCAGACCTGCAAAAGGGTTGCTACATGCACCATTTTCGACCGATGCTGTGCAAGGTTGTCAGATCTATGCGGAAAAGGGGTTGCCAGATCTGCCATTATAGGGTTGCCAACTCTGCGATAGGGTTGCCAGATATGCAACTTTTAGCCAACTACCCAAAATGGTTGCCAGATCCATAATAAGTTGACAGATCATGATCTACACCAGGGTTGACAGATCTGCAAAAGGGTTGCCAGATTTGCAAACGGGTTGCCAGATGCATAGAGATAGTCTCCTTTACTGCTGCGAAGCTGCAAAGGGCCACTGGTCACAACAAACAGTACGTAGCATACATAGTACATACTGTACCTTTCCCTGGTCGGTTCCACATCCACAAAGAGCGCGTCCTCTACGGTGGTGGTTGGGGTGTCTCGTCTCTTTCCTGCTTCTGCTCCGGCAGTCACCGTTCGCGTGTCTTCGCCGTCCGTGTGGAACTCCACCTTGCGAGTGATCGTCTTCAGCTCCTCCGTGAATTCCACTTTCCGGCTCCTCGTCCGCCTCTCTCCTCCTCCCGCCTTTTCCTCCTCCTTCGCGTTCTTCTCTTTCTGCCGCCGTCGCTGCTTCAGGCGACTGCACAGCGACATGCTACCCGCAGCAGCCATCAGCAACTCGGATCGACGCTGACGAATGGCCGCGAGTGTGGACTGACGAAGACGTACGGCGCCCATACCCGTAGCTACCAGTACCTGCTCTTCCTTCTTCTCAGCTTCCACAGCCGCCTTCTCTCTTGTCTTTCCGTGCTTTCTTTCCTCAGCTGCACCTTCTTCTTCTTCCTTCTCTTTGCTCTTCCTCTTCTTTTTCTTCTTGTTCTTCTCCTTCGTCTCCTCTCCAGCTGAACCACTCCTCTCTTTCTCCCTTTTCTTCGACTTCGATCTTGATCTTCTACCTCGGCTCTCTTCCACTTCCGGTTTTTCAGCCTTCCTTTTATCCTTCTTCGAAGTTGTTTCAGCCTTTCTCTTCTGCTTCCATTCTTCCTGCAGCTCCTCTGCTGTTGTCTCCGTCTTTACAGCAATTTCAGCTTTTTTCTTCTGCCTCGTTTCTTCCTGCAGCTCGGAACCGCTTGAGCGACGATTCTTCCTTAGTTCATCAACGTCTTCCATGCTCTCTCCTGGAACAACTAGACAGGGTACTGCGGGGAAAACGCCGCCATGGGGTAAACCCGGCCACCTTGTACGGATGATCGTTCTTTCTGCGTGAGTGGCCGGGTTTACCCCACGAACAAAATCGGCTGGTTTACCCCATAATACTGAGCAAAATTCCCGCCCGTACAGACACCAAAACCTTTCCGATACATACAGGCAACTTGCGCAGTCAGTCAGAACATTTACAGTAACATACTAACTTCGCAAAGGTGCTTGCTCTTCGACAGGTGGTGGATGAGACGTCGTGGCGTTTTCTGCCATTCTTCCTGGAGTTCTGAAGCGATGATCACTTTGTTTCGGTGGTCGCCAGTAATAGCTGTCTGTCCACCGTGCATAGGTGCGTCTCGGGCGATTCAGCGCAACTCTCGCTTCATCCTCTCCTCCGCCCAACTCTTTTATCACGTCATCTATAATACTGTCCGCGACGTGCTCGTCGTGTCGCTTTTTCTTCTTCCGTGGCTCATCCGCTTCTTCTTCTTCTCCCTTTTCCGTCTTCTTCTTCTTCTCTTTCTTGTTGGACGAAGACTTTTCCTTCTTCTTTTTCTCCTTTTGTATCTCGCTGCCTTTCTCTGAGTCGTGTCGGTGCCTCAACAGAGAGTCCCTCATGCGTTTCTCTTCTGAGGCAGGATCTGCACAGCTCGAGAACGCCTCTGCCGCCTCCTCTTCCTCCTTTCCCTTCTTCCGCTCTTTCTCTCTCCTCTTCCTGCGCTTTTCCTTCGGAGACGCTTTCGTCTTCGCCTTTTCTCCTTTAGCAGTCTGCTTCTTGTTCGTATCTTCCGTCATATCTACAGGAACCAAGCCGTCAAACTCAACAATCCTCTTGCTCTCAGCCCCGTCCTCCACTTTGCGCAATTTCTTCTTCTTCTTCACCTTTTTCTCCACCCATTCTTCTCCTGTCTTGCCCTTGTCGTCTTTCTCCTTCTTTCGTTTGCTCCGTTTCTTCTCTTCGTTCAAGAATGACGGGGTTTCTTCTGCTGGCTTCAGACTCTTTCTCTCGTTGTTTTCTCTGTTGCTCCGCTCTTTCTCTTTGTCGGTTGATTCTTTTGAGCTCTTTCGCTGGCTCTTGCTCTTATCCCTGGATGATGAATTTGGTCGCTTCTCTTTCTTTCCTTCTTCTTCTCTTGGCGTTGACTGGCGCTGATTGTACGACTGTAGTTTCTCAAGAACGTCTTCGTGCAGCCTGAAGCAAAATGCAATTTTGTTTTGTGTTCATGCTACGGTTCCTCAAAGAAAGGTGCTTGCTGTCGTTAGTATGTCCCATAGTATGCAGATCAGTTGTGTATGCATTGTATACATGCAGCATACATACCATGTGGTAAATTCTGACGCTTTGGTAGCTCCGATAAATCCTTGCAAATTCTCCCACATGGCTTCTCGGGATTTGCGATTGGAGATCATAACAATAATGTAATCTGGCAGCTCCGGAGCCACTGTAACCTTCATCTCCTCCAACTTCACCTTGATTGCAACCTAAAAACATTACATCACACCAGGTTGCACTACAACATGAACGTCTGTGGTCCTCTTCTAGATGCTACTGCTAAAATTGCAGTTGCCGTTCTGCTTACCCTCAACTTCCGCGATATCTCGCTCATCGTGCCGGCAATCGAGCGCAATCAGCAGATGAAGTTTTGAGCTTGTGCAGCAGAGCACTGGATACAACACAGCGGGCAGGAAAGACGAGTTAGCTGAGTCCTAGCTGTCACATTTACAATCGATCCCTGACGCCTCATCATTTTATCAAGTTCTTGCTTTTCTTCTCATCGCCTCTTCATGCATGTTTCCATTTCCACCTTCTGCTTCCTCGCGTTTTCTCCAGAAACATCTATCTTCTTTTCTTGTAACGTGCATAGCATGCCAGCATGTTTTGTGCGCGCGGACTGATAATGCTAAAAGCTGTAGTTATATAAGTATATTGAGTAAAATGTTCATAAAATTCAACGTATGCAAACAATGCTACATTGTCGACTTGACTTGACACCGACGTCATCTACGCCCGTCAAAACTATAACCATTCAACACGTAGAACCGGAGCTGATTATACACACGTAAATCCTCTGAATAATTTTGTAAGCAGATTGTATGCATAATTTACGATAGACGGTGCTTTACGTATATGCTGTGCTGGAGATGAGCGTAATTGCAGATTTTGGACAGTGAGAAAATATTTGGAAGACTGCGGCTCATTTGCACGAAACCAGAATCAATCCCTCTTGTGCTGCCTCCTCCTCCTCGCTTGGCGCTCGAGCACTGGAGAAGAACCTCCGAATGAACATCGGAAAACTTTACAACGCGTGGCATCGCGTTGAAGATGTGTTCTTCTTTTGCCCTCTGCTGCGCTGCTGTCCTAAGTACGTATGTACATTGCGGGCTTATGTGGACGTGCGTGGCGTATGAACGCGGGCGTATGTGTGCGGTTGAGGAGTAGAACGTAGAACCACCTTTCCTCACCCGCCACCACACAGTTTCACTCAAGTTCTACTTCGCCGTCAGAAAAGTTGTTTCCTCACGCCATAACAGAGGATTGGCGCAGTGTAAGATGGCAGAGTCCAGCGCCCCCGCCCAAGCTGGCACGGGGGATCAGCAAGGAGCAGTAGGCAGCGGATTAGACGAAGAACAGCTGCCAGAACTGAATCTGGGCGAAATTCTAAGCGACCTGGATCAACAAGACAATGCTCACGCTGAAAACGCCATGCTCTCCGAATTCTTCCAAGCTGACGACAAACTCACTGAGTCAACGCCGGCTACAGTGACACCGACTACGCATTTTGGGGTAAGCAGACGGTTGCGTTCTCTTACGTTCGCTGCTCGCACAATATCGCCGATGCAAATAATTCAGGTACCTACCGTACATTCCTTATTTGCAGAGCTCGCATGCCTCCAGATACCAGCAGAATGGCATGCAGGTATGTGCTCCAGCTCCATCTCAACTCCACGTTCCACCCAGTCCCGTCGCCATGGATCATCATTCAGCTCAGCCCAGTCCCAACCCCAATTGCTCATCGGCCATGCATTATTCCGCCATTTCGAATGCTCCAACGCAAACTTTAAGTCCTTTTGCGTTTCCATCTCCATCACCGCAACCTCCGCAAACTCCTCAGAAAACTACGATACACTCTCTCGTTGGCGGCAGCAATACCAGCGGTAGCACAGTTCATCATCCTTATCAGTCCAGTAATTTCCATGCAGCTGGGCCATTGGCCTCCAGCTCTGTTATTGGACCATATGTGGTGATCCTGGAACAACCCGCAGAGCGGTGTCGCTTTCGCTACAAGGCTGAACAAGGGCCACACGGTTCCCTGAGAAGTGCGTGTGGCAAAAAACCAAAGTCCTGTCCAAAGGTCAAGGTAAGCAGTCTTCCGCCATCTGCTAGTCTGGTCTCCATTAGAAATGTGCACGTACGTATACAGTACTAGTACGTTTTAGTGAAAGCGTAGTGCCAGGCACGCGTGCGGAACCTACTCAAGTGGTAAACTGTACAGAGTGCTTTTCCTTAGGTCGGTAACATTCCTCCCAATGCTCGCAATGTTCGTGTCATCGCCAGTCTTTTCACCAATGAATCCGTTCCCAGGGCGCATGTGAACGAGCTATGGGGTCAGAACTGCGAAAATGGCGTGTGCTGCATTGGCATCGACTCCAACTTGATGGCGAGGTAAAAGACAATAGTGGGCTACACACGTGGTGAGTAAACTCACGGGGAATTCCCATAAGTATGTGATGAAGCATAGGGAGGCCGGTGAATTCACCGGGTGTTAACCCCCCCGTGTAACACAAAAAAAATTTCGGGAATAAGATTCTCACACAAAAACAATCCAACCTCTCCGTTCACCGTTTTCCCCCCGCGGGGTGCGCCCCAATGAATGCTATATAGCTTCACTATCGCTGTGTGCGCACGTGCGGGTTACATACCGCTACTGCTAATATACTACCCGATGCTTATCCATCAAAATATGCAATGCAGGCCATTTGTTGCCGTAGAATCAATGAAACTTATCCGCCCAGCCAAACCCACCCACTCTTTCAATACTGTTTACCACTGCAAGTTTACTATGGCTCTTATCGTTGTAATCTTCTACACACTTATATGTATACGTGTACGTATTTTGGTACGTAGTAACGAGTGCCGTAACACGTTCTATGGATTCAACAATAGATGCGTGTAGGCAGAAAAGAGGTTGAAAACTTTGGGAAGGATTTCGCCTCAGGGCAAAAACTTCCAAGGAACTTTTTCGGTGAAGCAAAATTGCATGCCCGGGAACGTCTCAAAATTTCCCCCTCCTGCACTTTAGACCTAACGACACAAATACAAAACAGTACTGACACCACAATGCACAATTAGAGCAATAAAAGAGCCGGCACTAAAAGTTTGTGATGTGAAGCAATAATGTCAAGTGGTAAATGATGGTGTCTTCACTCTGCAACACAAGTTTTGTCCATTTCGTTACAGCTTTCCCAATTTGGGTATCATGAGACAGAAGGAGAAAGATGTGCCAGAAGCTCTGTATCACCAGTACCTGCATTATCACCAGCAGCAAATACTGACGGATGGTCAAGCGCCTCATACGACTGAAATGACTACTGAGAATTTTCGCGAGATGGCCGCCAAAGAGCAGGCGACCATGAAGGACTGTCTGCATACTGTCAGAATCGGCTTTAGAGCTCTCATGAACGATGCCAGCACTGGCTTACAAATGTCCAGCCCTCTGGTCCTTTCAGATGCCATCTACAATTCACGTAAGTAGGTTTTGGTATTTTTGCTACCCTAAATTGTGACTCGAATGTACGAGTACATGTGTATTTGTAGAGCATCCGGGTTTTGCTGAGCTTCGCGTGGCAGAGATTGATCGTAGCAACGGCTCGGTGTTGGGAGGGGACACTATCTGGATGCGTTGTGCAGCAAAAATCAGAAGAGGTTTCTGCGAATAACAGCTGACTTTTACTACTATCACCTATGTCTCCTGGCACTAATACGCTGTTCATGCTTTCATGAAAATTGGTATGAAATTGTTTTACCTTACAGATCAAATCAAAATTCGATTCCACGAGCCCCGTTCTGGATGGGAATCGGACGGCGTCTTTTCCGCCAATGAAGTCTATGAACAAGTGAGTATTAATTAATAAACCTTGATAAATGATTGTTACATTTTTATTGATACTTATGGTTTTTGTTTTGAAATTCCTGTGGGTCGATGGCGTTTTTAGATCTTGATCATCTTCAAGACTCCAGCCTACCGTGATCCAAATATCAGGGAACGAGTGCATGTGAACATTCATCTATTTCGCCCCTCCGATGGCGAGTACAGTCCTCCCATTGACTTCGTATACCTTCCAGTTGACGATGGTAAAACAATGCAGTGCCATAAAGATAAAGGGTGCTTTGCTAAACTTGACATGTTATACATATGGTAATTGATTTGCACTGCATGGCTTCAACCTCTCCGTTGTTTGCGGTGACATTCTGGTTGAGTTGTGTGCATGTCCCTAATTTCTTTTGCGTGCTGTATGCCACACCCCGTTTAGGTCCACCGGCTAAGAGACCCCGACTAATTCCCACCATGAACTCTGATTCATTTGGATTCATGCCGGATAGGAGCGCACAGCAGAGTAGCCATTATCATAATCACTACGATGGCCTAGGGCAGCAAAATTACGGAGGACATCACTCTGGTCATTCCGTGCATGAGATGAATGCTTACACGCCAAGACAAAACCACGGAAGAGGTATTATAGGCGACGTGACTGTGGTTTTTGTCCACCCAATCTCCACTGCTTCGTTTTTTCATTTCTTATTGCGCTACATATGTACTACTGCAAGAAAGTTCACGACGATGGATGTCATTTGTTTGCAGCATCGCAGCCGCAACCAAGTACAACTCGAGTAAAGCCAGCGGAGTTTGCTCTAACAGACTTGAAGAAGCTGACTGGGCCAGAAAAGGGACAGAAGCTAGAGGTGGTGCTAACTCAGCTGTGGGAGGCACATCTGCAGGCGCTGTGGCTATTCAGCAGTGAGGGCGACCCCCAATCTCTCGTTTCCGCATGTCGCCAGCTGATTGGATGGCAAGATCAAGATGGCATTAGGTATGCGACATAATGGCGAACACCAGTGATACAGATATGGCAGCGGTGTCCACGACTTGAGTTATTTTCCGCGTGGTCATATAAGGTCTTGCATCGCAACTCTTGGATAGGCGTAGCCTTGTTGATGCTTTCAGTGCCCTTCACGTAGCGGTGCGTAATCAACAGCCCTTCGCTCTCAAGACGCTGCTGACAGTGCTGGCCGAGTTGCCGGAGAAAGCCTCAATCGTCAACTCTATCAACTACAAACGCCAAACACCGCTGCATCTCGCCATCCGCTTCAGCGACGCCGACTGCGTCCACTATCTGATCACGAGTGGGGCAGAGCGCACCCTGGTGGACGGCGACGGAAACACCGCCGCTCACTACTTGGCAGACACCTTCAATGAGGCCATCTACAAAGATGTCCTATTTCCGCCCAAAGATACAGTGGCCGCCAAACAGCACCTGAACCTGGGCCAGCTTAACAATATGGGTAGGCAATGTACTGTACGTTCATTTCTACTGGACACGGACGGTGCTTCAGATTGAAAGTATGGACTATCTATGTCTGTCGTTTGCAAGTGATAATACTCCGCATGGAATACAAACAGGTGCTATTGCAGGTCTCAGTCCGGTACATCTGTGCGTGCGACGAATGAAGATGGTGCTGCTGGAGAACTTGATTGAGGCTAGAGCTCCACTGAATGTCGCAGAAAGAAACACTGGCAAAACGGCCTTGCATTTGGCAGTGGAAGTTGGAGATGCTGATGTAGTCGAACTTCTCCTTCAGGTATTCTCCAGGATATTGTTGTGGCTAAAACGAACCATACTGTACTGACAATCCAGAAGCTGATGGGTTGTTGAACTCTGATGGAATTGCAGAATGGTGCCAATGTGTCGACGCAGGCGGCTGATGGTCGTACAGCCCTGCATATCGCCGTGCAGCAAGGCAATGAGCCGCTGATCGTAAAACTAATTCGATCTGCCGCAGATCCGGACATGAAGTCGGCTCAGCTGGAGAGGACGGAGGACTATGAAGATGAACTGGATTCAGAAAGTACGAATTTACATCATACAGCTTATTGCTAAGTTAAGTAGAATGTAGCCTGAAATCACACGGCACTATCTGATGTCCTTAGGAATTGGCGGGTCCAATGCGGAACTGTTGTCTCCTCGAGATCTGGCCCAGGGCCACCCGCGTCTGACGCAGCTTTTGGCTGGTGAAGTGCTGGAGCCTCTGGTGCGACCAATTAGTAAGCTGTCCATCAACACGGGAGGCTCGTCTCCTGCCCTTCGTTCTCCGCTCGCTCCCAGCAGAACGCCGACCGAAGATGACATGGATGCGGATGTGCAGGAAGCTGCTCCAGACAGAGTGCAACAGGACGATGGTCACTTGGAGCCTGGCAGCTCTCAGATGTTACGGGACAGACCGACTGCTCTGGAAAGACAGAGGAGTCCAGAACTCCCAACCGCTGCCATGCAAGGTGAGAAATGGCAGGCAACGAAAGCATACATAAGGTCCAGAAATGGCATGTTCACAGTTGGCTTTGGCGGTACTGTGGGGCATGATGTACGGTTATTTCTTTTCAGATGACGTGGGTTCATTGGACTTTATCACTCGAATTCGCCTGTCAAAAATTTTGGATCAGGACAATAAATGGGAGACTCTGGCGCGCTCCCTCGGCTGTATGCATATGATCGAATTGATCCACGTAGTGTGCGCAGCATCACAGGAACCCAGCAGCCCCACCATCGTATTCTTGGACCAATATGAGGTAAGTACCGCCGGCCCTGCGGCACATGCACAACTGCCACGCGGCATCTGTTTTATTGTCACCTGTGAAAAATATTAGTTCGGATCCACGCCAAGGATGTGCCTGCTCATTCCAAACTGTTTTTGTTCAGCAAGTGAGTGGTGCAACGGTGACGACGTTGCTGGCGACGTTGGAACGTCTGAAGGAGTCGAAGGCTGCACAGCTCATTATCGACCGACAAAAACAGCAGTTCAACCTGACAACAGAACGAGACCGAGCGCAAGCTCAATCTGTGGGGCATACAGCAGCCGCCGACAGTCAACCACAGTCGGATAATACGACCCCTGAATCTTGATGTGATATAAGAAACCCGTACAGGCGCGTACGTGACTGTTGACCGTATTCGTGCGCTGATGCTTATTTTGAATAGTTCACTATATCATAATGTCACCTTATTAATCATATCATAAATAAGCGCTACTTGTAATGATTCTAAAAATAGCTACAGTCAGCAACCTGCTCATGCGTGCTGCTGCTACCTATGTTGTTCGTTATGAGCAAGGCCTAACATGAGCGTTCCTTGCTTTGTCTCAATGAAAACGAAAAAACAACATGTGAAACATGCCTTGCCGCGCAAAAATCTAATGCCTCATTCACCGTTTCAGCCGCCATCGATTCGTTTAGTGGGTTTCCATCGGTTCTTCGCCCTCATTGATCAGAAAAGTGAGATTACTGCTGGCACAAGCGGGGCGGGCGCGGTTCAGGCTCATACGTCAGACATTTCCTACAGTTTGTCTACTAGCATGTGGTTGCTTGACGGGTTCTGTCCTGGGTTTCCCAACAGCAATTCCGAGCTGCGCGCATGGACGAAGCAATTTTCAGCTTGCTTCTCCTCAAATACATAATTGTATTGCGCAGTTTGGGTATGTCGGCCCTGCCCGAATCAACACATTTAGGCAGCTACGTGTACGTACACATAGAGTATGTATAGAGCAGGCAGCGGCTCCCCTCTTTGCCGTCTCCTGTTATAAGCGGGTGATGTTCGCAAAAGCCGGCATCAGCTTCTGGCTTTGGGCGCTTGTTCGATCGCTCTTTCTCCCTCCTTCTTCGCCTGACTGGATGCCTTTCTCTTGCAGCCTCCCTCATCCGCCCCTGTACGTACCTACGTACGTACATACACAGTACAGATAAGAAATGAGACGCGCGGGCAGTGGTCGTCTTCTGCTTGCTACTGCTTCAGAAGCCCACTGCACTCACTACACGGCTCGAAAGCACACTATGAGAAGCTCAAGCTTGGCTCGCTTTCCAAGCGCTTCTCTTTCTTGAACAGTAGCTAGCACCAAACTGATTTGAGCCTTTCTCTTTCACTGGCGCTTGGTTTCTACTTCTCCACTGTCCATTCAAGCGTATTTTTGGTACAAGCTGGTGTGATGTGCAACAAGTTCCATTAGGTGCATGGTGCATGCTAATGCGGCTGATGTACGGTTCAACTAAGCGCTTTCGGGTATTCGTGCTTCTTTCCAGGCGTGTCTTTTCATTGTTTTCATTGTTCAATCAAAGGAATAAAATTGATCCAATTTTTTGATAACATCATAACAGTATCAGCTTGGCTTGCCATTTTCGAACAGCAGGTCCCCGTCGCTTGGCAGGTGTGGCAAGAAAATATTCGCTGACCAACATGTACATGTTACATTGTTGAATGAATGCATAGACGCATTTTTATGTAAAACCTTTTTTATGTACTTAACCCATTGATCTTATCTCTGCTTGGGAGCGGCGGAGCTGCCCAACTTTGTATACTGCAAGAAAGTTTGACAAAACTCCCAACACAGCGACTTGTTATCGAAAAGATCAACACTGTGTGCTGTGGGTGTCCATTCCTGCCTCGCCTATGCTTATGAATCCTCGTTGATGGTATGCTTGTTTGGTATCTTTTCCTGCAGATAATCAAGAATTTGGAAGTTATTTCACTTCCTTTTTGTGAGAGTGGTGCAGCCGTTTCGGTAGGATCTTGCGGAAGCTCGCTAGTAACCCTTTAGTTGGCATGGCATCAACCCAATTAGAGTAGAACAGATGTTGTTGAAGGATATGTTTGTCTGGTCTGGTGTAGAGTAGTAGAATCTGCGACAGTGCCCGCCAGGCCAATATTTCTATCAAAATAGGCAAAATAGATTGAAATATAGCCTTCGCTTTCCCGAGAACAACGGAAGCTAGGGCGCATTTTTTTGCCAAAATTACTTAGCATGGCCCGTGATCAGTAAGTGTGTGTATTTTTGTTTGTGCGCACTAATACGCACAACACTAAGCTGATATAGCCTATACAATACAGTAATATGGCACTGTATGTAGCGTATATGCGGAGCCGCTGCGGGCGACTCTGTTGTCTGTATTGCGTGCACATGCCGCGTTTTCACATTCTGCTTCTCGGCACTCGGCAGCAAAAACAATTCTCGCCTTTCGCGCTCCAAATGTGGCCGGCAAAAAGCGTTGCATTAGGTAAAGGAGAGTGTGCTAGCTTTGCTATGCACATTATGCCGTGGCTTCATAATGTATATTGCATCATGAGCAATGAGCATTCTTCTTCGAGAAGCGCTTCGAATCAGAGAGTATACAATTTCGTAAACATGCTATGGCTGCTCGTCAATATCAAAATTTAACGAGTCGGATCCAGCGCGTACGTACGTATGAATGTATGTAGATTATTGTCACCCCACCCCGTCTCTGTGTAAACGTGTATATATATACATACGTACACTTTGTCCGGGTGTCTCCGAAATAGCCTGCCGGACTCGGCCGTCGTATACATACGTATGTACTTATGGCAGCCATTGCGAGAGTGTATAGCCCTGAGTAAACACGGCGGACATTCTACTCCGTGGCTGCGGCGGTGTAGAAGTGTCCTCACCTCGTCTCTCTCTCTGTGTCTCCTCACGGCGGCAGCCATGGAGGTGGGGAGTAGGTGAGGTGGAGCCCATCTCTCAGTGCTGGGCGCCGGTCGCCACCTCAGCTTTGTGCTCCCTTCGCGACAGCCACGGCCCTTTTGTTTGGATTTGCTTTGGCTTTGGCGAAATGTCCTCCCTTCCACTGCTGCTGTCTCCGCCTCTCCGTTCTATGCTAGCTTGTACGTATGTACCTAACGATCGGCAGCTTTTTTCGCACTGTCATAGTGCCTGTCGCTATAGTACCTACACGTACCAAGGACCTATACACGAACACAGCACTCTGTCGTAATGCACTCCCGCTATCTCCTCTATGAGCTGTTGCAGCTGAAATGGTCATTCTGCTGTCGGTCGTTTCAAAGCCACCCGCATTCACTTTCTCATACTTTCTCTCCCCGGCCAAACGGTGGCTGGCTGTTGTTTATGAGGTGGCACCGTTACTTCTCGTAGCTTCGACGAAAAGCCTTTTACCGCGACCGCAGCAGTGCTACCCTCCTATTATTATGCGGAGTCGCTTAGCAAGTCGACCCGGAATGATTGACGGAACGGACGCTACTGCCTCCTCACTTTGCGCGATTTGTCACCGCTTCCAAATCAAATCCATAGTCCAAAATTATCTGTCTGCCTCATAAGGGTGACGTTCATTCATGTTGATCGTGTTTTGTTTCAGAAATACAAGCTCTTCTGCGTGCTGCCAGACCTTGGCTGTACAATTTCTTCCTCGGTGCAATGACGGTCTTATTATTGGCTGGTCGAAAACTTTTCGTTTGTTGAATCTTTTCGCATTCCGCATCATGATTAGCTGCAACTACTGGGAACTTATTGTGCTTCTGCTGTGGGATAATGGGCAAGGCTTTGCCGCTGCGGCAACTCCTGCTACCATTGATCCCGTTATCTTTGATTCCACCACAAACGGCCATTTCCAATCCGACTGCTCCCCAGTGAATGGCTTCAGTCCAGAGGTACTGTAATCTGAAATGGCCTATCCTGTGACTGCGTGAGTATTACTAATATGTAGGTCTGAAATGTATTTTAATGTGTTTGCAAATTTTAATTTCAGGATAAAGCTCGCTTCAAGTGCTTCGTTGAAGAAGGTAAGAGTAAAATATTTCATTCAATTTTTTCGCGTTTTTTCTATTAGCCAAATTACGCATGCGTGCCGTTGACAGTTTGTCTTCTCAGAAGTCGCCAAGGACTTCGTTAGGCCATCGAATTCGATATATTGTTCGAAAGCTTGGACTACGGTGGTTATTTTTTTACACATAGCGCACGATCAGCTTTTGAGGTTTCTGCTTCGGTGAGTCTGGAAAGCTTCGGTGGGTTTGCGTCTGGAAAGCTAAAATGCGCAATGCGTTCTCTCCGCTTCGTCTCTGAGCGACGATGGACAGCTGGAGACTGGACAATCCAAACGGGAGCGCGAAGACTTTTTGTGTTCGTCAAGTTCTCTCGCCCTCTTTTTGATTCAGCCTGAGTTCGTGACTTGGCGATAGAAGGCGGAGACGGCGCTTTATACATACGTTGGTGCTTTACGTGTACTGTACGTATTGCATCCACAACAGGATGGTTGATCGCGTCGCGAAGAAAGAGCCAGTGAAGCGCCGTTTTTGTTCGTGAACGCCTGCAGCAGGCAAAAATGTTCTTCGCTTCACCTCGGCAAAAATGTCAGATTCGGATAGGACGGGTTTTTTAATGTACTACTAAATGGTAGCCATATGCTAAAATGCAAAAGTGATGCAGTGTACATATAGCTCACTTTTAGCTGATAGCTTTACAATTATTTCTTGTGGCTGCACGTACGGCCACAAGTTGTAGCCAGCCACGTATCCCTATTTTATGTATATCTACATACGTACATACTGCTACATACGTACATACAAAGGATCTGGCAGCTCCTGTCTGCTCTTTTCAAGCGGCGGGCCGCAACTTGGCTCTCTGATCATCGGAGATGGCGATGATTCTTGCTTCTACTAAAGCGCCGCCGCAACCACCAAATGCTCACATCCATCTCTGACAGGCGCGAGGCGAAGTTGCAGAAATATTCTCACTGGAAAATTGATCTCTCCAACAGAAATTATGACAGCTCACAAACGCATATGCGCTAAACGCTCGTAATGCCTTAATTAGAGGACTCTGCTCTTCAATTACGGTACTCGGAAAAAAATATTAGAGCTTTTAAACCTCTAATAAATTTAGCTAAATCGATTGGGCTAATTTATTAGCTCAAAAACTCTAATTATTAGGCTTAATTTTTTACATTTGGGAAATCTCTAATAATTTAGAGGCAGGGTCCAGTCATTTAGAAGTTATTTTAGAACTTTTACAAAACGGGCTAAATATTAGAGCATTTTCCCGCCAAAACATTGTAGGCGTCGGTTTTTTGAGAGGAGACGCTCTTCAAGTAAAAACAAAAACTGAAGCTGCACAGCGTTTCCGGCTGATCTTCAAATCAGGTCAAAAAAGTAAGATTAAATATAATATGATATTATTATAAGCAGCGGCTTGTCTTTTCTCAGTATTTTATCTAAATTTTGGGGCTGGTTTAGTGCAGCTGCGGCATTTGACATTTTTTCAGGCTCTGGCAGATTTCAGGAAGTCTTCAGTCGCACGCAGCTTCATCTGTTTTTGCTTTCATGGGCTTTGACCTGTTTCATTGCCGTTTTTGCCACCATGAAGGTAACACAATCGGTTTCTCAGGTTTTAGAAAAGAAAGTACTGTGAAAAAGTTCATACTTTCTGCTCAGCAATAGACAATAACAATAGCAATAACTTCTTGAATTTTAGCTGCCAAAAATACTTCCAATGCAATCGCCAGTGAGAACTAATGCAGAGCAACATATCAAGAGAGGTCATCAACTTATTGGGATTTTGGGAATGAACATCAGACAGAATCAACCAGTCATAAGATGCGCACCAGAAGGACAAGGTTCTTGTAGGCCTAACTGCTTGTAGGTAGTTACTGCAAATACATATGTACATATGGACTGTAATTTGTGGTTGAGCTAGGTATGTATGTACGTACGTACATACAATGCTTATCTATCATACAACATTGTTTTTGTAGTACTGTGTATTCTATCATGTAAGCCTAGCCTACACTGTTTATCCAGTACAGGTGCTCCTTTTTGTTGATTATTATGAAAATGTTTAGAAAACAGACTGGAGTACAAATAAAATAAAGTTTAAAAGTGCTAATAAAATAGACATTTATATTTCATGTCATTTGTGAACAGTCTCAAAAGGTCTAATAAATTAGCTTTTTTTCCTGTGAGCACTGCGTTGAAAAAAGAGCTAAATATTTAGGAGAATAAGTCTAATATATTAGATAATTGAAAAGTCCTAATATATTAGCTCAATCAAGCTAATATATTAGCCAACCGTTTTAAAGCTAATATATTAGCTCAAATATTAGAGAAATTTCTCTAATATTTTTTTCCGAGTAGGTATCCAAACGGACGGCCTATTTATTTGGAACCAACGAAATTGCAATGCACCTCGAATGACCTGGGCCTGATTTATTTTTAATTAGCAGCAATTCTGCAAAACACGAACGAACCTTGACGGAACAGCCTGTCCTTAGACCTGGGTGGGCGTGGGCCTCCGAGTTTTTTTTACTGCAGCACAGGTTAGCTTGACCCCTGATCCCTTCTTTTGCTGTTGTCCCATTACTAGAGCGAATAATCGCTTCCTCGACAATTATCCTGTCTTCTTTTCATAAACTACAATGGGGAACGTAATTTGTAATTTGTTTTTTTCTTTGTAATTCAATGGGGAACGCGTTGGCGTAAAAATATAATCACTGCGTTATCACGAAAAATTTCATTAGCAGGTGCAGTATTCCGTAGCATAAAGTGTACAGCATACGTACATACGCACATGTACATCTCGCCATTGGGGACTGGGGCTAACGTACAAACGTATGAACGTTCATTCAGAACTCGCGTCAATGGATGAATTGGCATCGCGTGCAGATGAGCGACATGTCGTCGACTTGCAAGGGGCACCATTTTTCACTTCTGAACGGACTCTGGGCTTCCCTAGTTGCCTGATGATAGTAGATATAAACATAAATGGCTCACATTCACGCACTGTTATGTTTTATACTGAAAGTTTGCAACTACATACTATAAAGTTCGCTACAACATGGCTGTAAATTCAGTGCACTGAAAGACCAACATAGGATCGTTATGTAGAGGAAGATCGATTACTGGTTTCAGTCGTTTTGCGAGCGTTGCCTGACGTTGATGTGACGGTCGTTGTCTCTGCCAGCGACCTCGCGCGTGCTGCAACCGTTCATTCAAACTATACGCATGGGATAGGCGCGACTACTGTCTCAACATTCCAGTACATACAATACATACACAACGGCAGGCGACGCGCTCGCCGCATACCGTCAATATTGTTTCTCCAAATCGTCCATCATTATTAGTGTATACGGCGGCATGTCTAAAGTATCGCTGGGCCACCGTCAGTCAGATCGGTACACAGCTCTTCCTTCAGCGCAGTCGGTCGCGCTGCGGTATGATACTCGTTTGCTACAAAACTAACTGCGCACCAATCTTACATATTATACGTATCAGTCGAAGTCGACCACACCGCCACCATCTGATATGCGGCGTTCGCGGCGCCCACATACGTACAGTTGCCGAAAACGACTCCGCCGTTCCTCTCGTTCCTAAGTACCATCAGCTTCGTACATTATTCTTCCTGTGTCGCAGTGTCGAAATATTATGGATGAGTTGTGAGGGTGGTACAGGCAGGTTGTGCTAAGGTATGGCATGTATGGACGGACGTCTGCTTTGTTGCAGGTTGCTCAACGAAGGCGGAAGGCAGTATTCTGGCGCCGTTTGCTCCTCACGATTTGCGAATCAGCACCTTTCTCACCGTCAATCCAACTCGAACACCGAGCTCTTACGAACTACGGGTGAACGTCAGCTGGAACCCACCATACGACAGTACGTACCGTACGTACGTTGTCGTTTACTTGTATTAAAAATCGTATTAATTCGAAAACATGGTATTTATTTATGGCAATTACAGTATAAATGTAAATTAAAGTGGTAGGTAAAGTTCGGGTGCACTCAAAAAACAAAAAGTGCCAGTAGCGTTTCTTGACCACACCTCTTTCTTTACAGAGCGACAAAATCCGCCAGTGTAGTGACTGTCATTACCTGACAGTTTCGCGAAAACAGTAAAATACATCGCTCTCGCGTGGCAGAACTTTTTTCTTGCCACCGTGGCACCGTTTATGGAGTTTTTAGTTTGCGCAGAAACCTGATTCACATAACATCGAGCAGGAGCACCGTGCACGGAAGAGTAAAGTGCGCTTTCTCATACATAGCACATCGTTTCGTTGGCGCTAGAATGAATTCACTAGAAGAAGTGTGATATGCGCTCTTGTTTCAGGCGCCTTCAATCGTACAACTGGCTTTCAGCTGCGTTTCATAAGTCCCGGTGGTTCTGAGAGGTGCTATTCCTTCCAGTTGCCTCAAATTTTTTGGCTGCAAAAGGACAGAGACAGCCCTGTAAGTCTTGATTTTCTGATACCGCATCGCATCGGCTACGGCGTCGCGACACTCAGAGAACAGGAAGCTTAGTTGAAGGCATATCCTTGGTGAACTCGTGAGGTTGATGTTTCTATGCCGTAGCTGCCGCCTTATACGAATACGCAGCCGTGCCACCTACTATCTTATCTGGCTTACGACGCCGCTCACTGGAAACAAGTACTTACTGGTTCTGAATCTATGGCAGATACACAGTACAATGAATATGTAAGCGTGCTTGCTTTTTAGCAGGGTGGAACGTGAGAGTTCTGTACTGTACGGTTCTGTGTCTATCTTTTGTGCTTCAAGTCTTGCCTAATTAGTTTGCCTATCGTTCGTCGCCCATAAATATTGATCCTGTTCTTACTGACTTTATAATAGGGCTTTCCGTTGATCTCGCGAAAATTTTAGGAACCTCATATTATAGTGCGAGGATGAGGTATGTACGCCTACTTCTTTAGCTTTTCCACAGTCCCTGCCCCCACTATCCTATTCATGTGATTACAGCGCAAGGAGGACATCGTGAAGAATGATATAAAGGCGAAAAGCCTTCGTGCCCTGACGGAGCTTGTTTGTATGTACAATGTAGGAACTATTTTGGAGCCCGCAGGCTTGAAAAGGGCTTTTGCTAGTATAATATCTCCCTCGCTCTTCGACTAGTAGTTAGCGAAGTCTCCCTTGAGCAAAAAGTTCTCCTGCAGCTTCAGCTAATAAAGAAATATTGGGAGCCAGTAGGAGCATACAAGGGTACAGGCTGCAAAGAGCAAACGCGGTCGTGGTGACAGCTCACATGAGCAAGCTGCAGGAATTTCCCTTTGATTAGATTGCAGCAGCACTCTAACCTTGGACAGTCTGCTCGAAAATCCTCATTTGTACTCATTTGTACAGTGACAATATTATCAACGAAGAGCGTCGCCGTACTTTCCTCTGCGTACAAAACAATAACTAAGAAGCCGTGATCTCACGTGGGGAGACATCTGATGCGTTGAGGTTGAATCCCCACCTGATGTCAGCTCACGATGGTGTAGCTTTGTACATCATTTTACTTTTCTTGTTTGTTGCAGCCTCGTTTCCGCTTTGTGACGACAGATCTGTTTGATTTCGAAAAACAGTACGAGTTGGAACTGCAAAGCCTTCCTCGAAACTTGGCTGCTTCTTCCGCTGCTTGTCCAGATCACGTCAATCAAAACGCCACTACTCAAAACTGTGTCACTCGTCGAGAAATCATGCCCGATTTTCCAGGTACTGTGCATAATAATACGTATTTTTATTTAGCATTTTAGAAGCACCTCTCATGCTGTAGTTTACGGTACCCTTTTCCAATGTTAGAACGATTCAGCAGAATGGTATGGGGAGGCCTCGTATGTAGTGTATTGTGTGTACGGTGCACACCGTATTTACCGGTGCATAGCCCCAATGCACATAATAGCCCTTGCCCACAAGCCTGTGCTTATATGTAGCTTATGTCGTGTACAAAAATAACCCTGTTTTGACTCAATTATGCCTAAATAAATACATACGTTCGCTTTGGCCTAAAAATGTGCGTCTGCACACCTCTTCTCAAAAGATTACAAATGTCCCCTGCATAGCCCTCAATGCAGAAGGCCCACATAGGACCTCTCGATTTTTGCATGGGGCTATGCACCGGTAAATAGGAACCTACATGTATATTGCCCGGAAAATGTCAGCATTCCTCCGGGTAGTAATGCCAGCAAGCAATGGGTTGTGTACGAAGGTCGGGTAAGTGGCAGTAGTTCGGGGGACATATGACAGCTTCCAGGTTGAAGCAAAGTGCTTGCACAGACGAGTCTCACTATCACTACCTTATTGTCCTAAAAAAAGCACGCTTACTTTTCCACCAATGCGGGCTTGTTTGTATGGTACCTAACTCTAATTTTTGCTTGACATCACCTTTCCTACTTTTCTCTTCTTCAGCCTGCTGTGATATTTCCATACGCTAATTGCAAAAAAAGAGAGATGCGCTCTAGATACCCTACATACCTCTTTCGATAAGTTACTGTACATAAAGATTACCAAGTAATTACTTGTTTTTTCTCTACCTCATTCTTCAACGTCAACCGATGGCTACAAAAGACGCCATATTGGGCGAATGCTTAGCTCCCCAGTCGCGTCACCGACCGCGACAGCGTCACTCGTACGTACGGCATAGCTCCCCCCATCTCGCTCCTTCGTTCACGCAATTGCGTGTACAGGGGAAGGGGGACTCATACAACAGTCATTCGTGTTCTCCCTAGAGCTGCCTGTCGTGTAACTCTTCTTCACTGTCCTTTCATAAAATGCCCCTCCCTTCTCCTGTTCTTCTTATCACCTCTTATCTATGACGTAATACGTGCACATGTACAAAAAATAACGCACTCTCTGCTTCGTTTTGCTTGACTGTCTTCTGCAGACAGAGATCAGATCCGCCTGATGGCTCTGCGGCAAACAGGATGGCTGGGTAAGAGAAGGCAAGGAGAGAAACTGCTGCGACCTTATCTAACAGTCGCCCGCCTGATCAGTGTCTTATTAATGTGCATACAGTAGTGGATTAGCTTAATGAGTGTCAGTCCCCATGTCAACGGTCTTAATTAGCCAATTAGTGTGGTGAACATGCGTCCGTTGCCTGCATGCCCAAGGCGGTGAGATCAGGGAAGCTCTAATACGACGCTGCTTGCCATAATATGCTATGCATCGCTACATATCTACAGAAAATTGATAATGCAAGTCGGTGATCGTGTGTCCACGTGGATGTGGTAGAGTAGAAAAACAGCACAGTCTAAGCCCTTACCTACGCAGGTTTTGCTCAGCTAATAAAGCATGATTTGATCTCCCTACATAAGTACGGTTGCCTTGACGTCAATCCCCGCTTTGCTTCATTGTGTTGTGCATGCCCCTGCTAATGAAGCTGTTACTTTGTAACCTGTTGTTTATTAGGCCTCAGAAGAAGCCCTTTCGCTCTTTAGTGCTTAACCCTTGCGGATGCTACTTAGCTGTAGATTTCTCTTCATTTCTCCGAAAAGAAAAGTCATGCACAGAAGCTTTTGTACAGTAGAATAGTGATGTCCTCTCTTACTGTTGTTGCTTTTCTGTATGAGCTTGAAATGGTTTACAATTTTACACTGTAAAAGTGTAAGGCTACGAGCTGTAAAGAGTTTAGAATTTTAATGGTGATGAAGCTTTTTGATGTGACTCACTGTGTCGTGTAATAGAGCGCCATCGTTATATGTTTCGTTGGGTTGGGTTATGGTATACGTGTTGCTAAACTAGAGAAGTTCGTCAAGCTGTGCCATATTGCCTTAGCTCAGAAAAACCTTTCCTACCTGCTAGAGAAATGTTATCTTGTTTCAGAAGATCCGAGCATGGCGGAGCCTGTGAACTGCGCAACACATGGTACAGTACTTGCTGAATGTTTTCTTAAAATGGCAGGGAATATTATTATTATCTCTCATTATGCTCTAACCGATGTATTATTTGGGCACTGTTTTCAGTGAATAACAGAGCGCACAGCTGGGTGGCGGCTTTCAACCGTGTGAACATCCTTTCAAAGCCGCAGAAGATTTTCGTTGAGTTCTACGCGGCTCCAAAAACCTTCTGCTTCGATCGCTACGAGCTCAGGCTGTACATGAGGGACTCTGAGCGTCTTGTCCGTACTCACATCATTCACGAGGTTGGGCATCTACCAAGTGTACACATGCCGCCTAGACATGTACATGTACTACATTTTCATGGCATATAGTAAACTGATAAAACTAGTAATCTATACCTACTTTACTTACTTGCAGAACGATTTGTACGTGAAAAAACAGCAAGACGTGCCGGCTCTTTTCGGCAACTACACCTTTACTGGCGTGGACGTTGGCACCTATGACATAGGGGTATGGTAACACACAGCGGTGCACACTTAATCACAAAATCTACATACAGTTTGCAAATCTACAAATGAACCTTGCTTGCGCACATTACAGCTGGTACCGATGGAGCGAAGACTGTTGACAGCAGCTGATATTGCGAAGGGAAGCCACAAAGGTCGCTGCGTGTGCGCAACGGGATTTGCCTGTAGCTGCACAATCGCCAGATGGGGGCCAGTGCCGATGCCAGGTACATAAGACCCAAAGAGCCTTTCCCGTTTTCCTATAGTATAGGGGCAAGAGACGCCGCCGACAAAAAAATGCTTAGTCGCCCATTAGCGGGGGAGAAGGGGGCTACAAACTTGGCTTTACCGTACATTACGAATGTCTGACATTTTTAGTGGACGCTAGCCCAACGTTGCCGCCTTTGAACTGTAAGGATCGGACGAGTCCGGAGTGCGGCATCCTTACTGAACCGCCCCCGACTCAGTCATCACCGTCCATCGCCACCAGTGCCCTGCTGTGCGGAGGCGTGCTGCTGGCTGTGCTCTTGCTGATGGCTCTTTGTCTCCTGCTGCGCTATCTGTTCCGTCGCTTCGGGAAGCACCGTTGGAGCGGCCATCGGCGCATCAAATGGCTAAGAGGCGGCGGCGGCGCGGACAACAGTTCCCTTCTGGACGCACTTCCCAACGGTTCCATACCAAGTCATCTGAATCCCATCAAGCTTCTCCTCGTGTACTCAAGGGACTCTTCTGAACACGAGGATGCCGTGGAGGCTCTCGCAAAATATTTACAGGTTAGCTGCAATACCACCGTATGCCTCTGCAAAGCAATGAGCCTTTGAAGTGCGTGCACACCTGCTGATGTAAGCCTATGTAACGTTCTGTACACGTACAGTGCATAGGTACATACATAGGTACGTATACCACGTACGTATGTAGTTTACCCGTGGTTGTACAATAAATTGGCGTGTATCGTGGGGAATGATGGCGCTGAACTATTTATAGGAGCACTGTTTCTGCTCGGTGACAATGGACAAGTGGAGCCAGGCGGAGATTGCCAAAAACAAAGCGGATTGGATCTACTCTTGTGTGGTGGGAGCTGACAAGGTGTTGATGTTGAATTCATACGGCAGTTTCGCCCGCTATCATACGAAGCTGGCCAATGTCACCAAGGCTGCCCTGATCAGAGAAGATCAAGTGCAGTCAGCAGAGGAGGCGACGGAGATGCTGGAGAAGGCGGTTCGGATCGAGCGTCGCGACGGCGCCGGATCCGCCGGTCTGGACGACATCTACCTGGCGCAGATGGATCTGATAGCGGCACAGGCGCGCAGTGGCGGCGGACAAGGCGGATACGGCAAGTTCATCAACGCCCACTTCGACTACACCCCCGCGGACTGCCTGCTCAAGCACGTGACCCCCTCCGTCCGCTTCGAGCTCCCTCGCCATCTGCCGGAGTTGGCATCCCACCTGCACGGAGTTCCTCCTCCGCCTCGCATCAACGGCCAGGATGCGCTCAGGCAGTCCACGAACACGCATCCTCTACGTCGGGTGAACGCGGCGCAGTTGACGGAGACACCGGAGGGCGAGCGACTAACGCAGTGCATGCTCGCTTTCCGCAAGATGGCGGAGGCGGAACCCAACTGGTTTGAACAGCTTCACGTCCGCGTGGTCAGCGGTGGCATCCAAATGGCAGAAGGAAATGCGAGCAGCAGCAGCAGTCCTGCTATGGTGGCGGACGTCAACCTCTCTTCGCAGGTGGAAGGAGCGCATCGGAGCAGCTGGCCATCCATGAGCGATGAAGTGGCTGCAGCGGCCGGGGGAGGAAAGAAGGAAATGAAGGCCGGAGGCAGCAGCAGCAGCTGCAACTCCTCCGCAGGATTGGCGGGGGATGGAGACACCACCTGCTCCGCATCCGCCGACAGCGGCATCTGCTCAGCCAGTACGGGTCCCTTTCGACAACAGAAAGCTGGAAACAAGGAGGAAGGAGGCTCCAAACGTCAGCGACGACGTCATCAGCGACAGTCAACGGATTACGCCCTCTCCTCCTCTTCAGGCAGCGACGCCTCCTCCTCTTCGTCCACTGCGGTTCCGGAGGGTGACCTGCAGGTGCCAGTCATTTCCAGCTGCTCCATCACCAAAGATTGCCGCATACAGGAGCAGGATGCTTCGGCAATAATGGTTACGTCGGGTAGCGGCGACGCCTCGCGCATGTTGGACTCTGGTTTTCACGATCAGCCACGTCCAAAATTACGCCACCAATCAGACGGCAAGCGGCCACTGCTCCAATCACAACAGGACGACCATCGAATGGTACAAGAAGCCACCTAAGCTGAGCTGAGCCTGACACGTTTTCGGTCCCCGTATTTTTTTGTTCAAGGGAAAAGTCATTGACCGGAGGGGGAACTATGTGAGTTCTACAAGTTTGCTGTGAGCAGAAAAATTTAGTAAAAACACCTCTTGTTGTTTATCTCATTGGAAGTTGAAGTGCTTGTTCTTATGTGGCATTTATTTCAACGGAAAATTCATCCATCCGGTTAGTTGTCGGCATAGTAGTACCGTGTAAAGTGGCGTTTGGTGTTGGTGTTCGTGATATTTTTTGGCGTGGACACCTTTAAGTATAGTATATTTGGAGCACTTTGTGTTTGGGTTTGATATTTTGCGGGTTTATTTTGTATATACCGCCAATGGTAGAGTTTACACTTTACAGTGGAATAAATGTCTGTACACGTATGTTATGTACTGTAGTAGTTGGTAGTTTTTGCTTTCATTCGATGTTGTTGGAAAGTTCAGCTTGTATTCTTAGCCACAAAAGCCTACATTCTATTATTCTACTTTTCTGCAGTTGTTTTTCGGATTAGTACATTATTGTCTTCGCGGAAGCGATCATTCGGTCTGATGAATTTAATTTGAATTTAGTACGTTTGTATAAGTGCAACAATTCTGTTCTCACATTTCCACAAAATTCTGGGTTATATGTAGGTAGGTACCTATGAATGAATGTAATACCTACGTAATTGAAACATCATTGGCTAATGAAACTGCATGCTTTTGCACCATTTACTTCAAATTATCACAATGTGCTGTTGATTACTATTGTGCATTTTGTAAGAAGTCGTCATCGTACAAAGGTATACCACCGGCTGTTCATTGAGGAAAGTGGTGTTCGATCACACAACTTGCTTCGATATTTTTGTGATAAAAGCTAGTTTTGTATTGTTTGCACTTTGCAGAAGCTTTTTTACAGTGTAGCAACGCAAAGCCATTCACCTTGGTATGCACGTGCTGCATATTCTGTGCTCAGATGGAGGCCAACTCCTCTAGCTTTTATCTCAATTTGTATGCGCCTTTTAGCACCCAGAAAGTTGCCAGCGAAGCAAGCAGTACATAACTTAAATAAGCTGTGCTAGATACTAGTGGGGCGGGGCAGCTGGACTGCTTCATCATGCTGTTCCACTAAGCTGTTGCTTTGTGCTCATCTTGCCCTAACTTGTTTCACTCTACATTTTTAATTACAAGTACAAAACTACGGGAGACAAAAAATGCCGGACGACAACATTCCACAAGTTTCCTCGAAGTAAGAGTGGGACCCCAATAGATAGACGTCGATATAGTACTGTACGTTACGTATTCTACCTACCTAATACTGTATGTTCGCTAAGTAGTACTAACTCCTCTCTATGCCCCTATTCTATACATATGCGTCTTGTGCAGTGAAGAAGTGAATGAGTTGGTGCATAAGCTGAAGTTGCAACCTCATCCAGCTTGCACCGGATGGTACCGCGAAGAATATCGATCAGTAGCCAGAGTGCTCAGGAAATCAGATGGCCAAAATCGCACTGCTGTCACATCTATCTTTTTCTTGCACAATGGCGAAGTTATGGGACAATGGCGACGACTGAAATCCGATGAGATCTTCTATTGGCTAAGAGGAGACCCGATTAAGGTGTGCAAAACCGTAAATCTAATCTTCCTTTGTTGTTCAATTTTATGCTCCATACCCAGGTTCACATTCTGACCACTGGACATGGAAACGGCTTGAATTACTCGTCCAGTGTGCTCGGAGATATCGTGTCACAGGAGGTTGCCAAGGCCTATCAGCACAGCATGCCAGCTGGCTGCTATTTTGCCACGGAGGTTCTCGGCGCTTACGCACTCACTGCCTGCGTTGTCGCACCCGGTAATGCCGTGTTCAGGTAAGCGAAGTATGTCCGAAAAAACGAGACAACCGGGCGCCGCAACGGAATAGACAGCATGCCGGATATTTTAGGATGTACGTCGCATGTATGCTGGACATACGTCGCTTATCGGAACGCGGGCAAAAAAATTCTTACATTACCTGTTTAATAGCCTCCACTTCCATTCCCTGATGAAGAGATTTCGGAGTTCGAAGATGTTTCACTTCACTCGTTTCTCTACAGGCTTTGAATTCGCTGATTTTTCCCTGGTATCCATGGAAGAAATGACAGAAACGTTTCCACCCTACAAAGACATCATAGAACGGTTCTACAAGTGAAGTGATAACAGATATTAGCAAAGGAAAAATATTAACAAATAGTTTATACTTGAGAACTGTTCACAACGCACAAAACGACACATTTTCCTCGCGTTCCGGGAAAGTGTCGGCAAATATTACCTCACGCCTTTGTTATTTCAACCTCACCTTTTGAACAACGGACATACATGCGCCTGATGAAATGCTCCGCTGGTGCGGTGGCTCTCGATTAGCTGATAGCCATCCTATGCTGTCTTACGGCAGTTCTTCGCTTTCGCGCGGTTTGCTTGCTGTGATTGCCGTTGGATTCTACAGCGTTCATAGCGACCCCACCAACTCCAAAAGTGTTGCCGCCACCTTTATCTTATGGTTCTCTGTTGCCTGTGGGCGGTACCCCGAACCGATATTCAAATTTACAGCAAAGGCAACTTTTTATTATATGCAAAAATTGCAATAAATCCATGGATATCCTGTTTACTAATCCTCATGAACACAGGAAAAGCTTGACGAGACGACGCAAGAGCCAAGAGGAAGAAACACGGACTTCTAGAGTGTTACACGGACAACGCACTCTATTTCAATACTGTCCATAAACTGGGAGTCCATGCACGTACATAACGTGCAGAACATAGGGCAGCTTTCACATTTTTCGAAGAGTAAAGCACCACATTGGCATTCGGCGAGCCTTATCGTGTAGCATATCGAACAAAAAAATATTGGCTTCAACTTTATCCATAGTTTGCACCAAGTCTAACTGGCATACATGAAGAAATGCTAATTTTCTCCTTTCCTGTGGAGTGCACTGACTGCTCACCATGCAGTACACTTGCTGTGTAATGCAAATGAAGCAGTAACAGCTGAACATAATCAATTTCACACATCACAAATGCAAAAGTTATTGGCACAGCACAACACGATTGCAAAAGTTATATACCGTATTTACCGGTAGATAACCCCCCCAATGCATAACCCCCCCCCAATGCATACCCCCATATTGGCAAAACATAAAAAATGCCCAATGCATAACCCCCCCCTATGCATACCCCCATATGTACTGTACAGTACCTGAACCTACCTATGTAAGCTGGTCATATAGTACCCATAGCCACTCCCACACCAAGCTAAGATGCCTATAAGCCTGCTTGGGGGTGTATTGTACTAGAATAACCGTGTTTTGACCTCAATTATGCCCTAAAACACGTGCTTTTGACCTAAAAAATATGCCTCTGCGCACCTCTCAAAAACATAAAAAATGCCCCATGCATATCCCCCCCCCCTATGCATAACCCCCCCACCCCCCTATGCATACCCCCATATGGGACCTCTCAATTTTTGCATACCCCCCATGGGGCTATGCACCGGTAAATACGGTACTGCACAGAATCACAACTAAGACGATCCACCGGACACCTAAGCCTTTCTCTCAGGACCTTCTCTGTCTTTCTGCACTTTGGTGGGGGAGGACGAGAGTTCGAAGGTGGATAGTCATGAAAATGTGGGACAGCATCAGGAGGCAGACGTGGCTTTACCAGTATTTGTGACTCTCGCTTCCTCTTTCGACGACTCCAGTTATCCAGCGACTCCCTAACAAAGTCGTCCTTAGAAAAGTGGAGAGAACAGAGAACGCTGTTCTTAGTGACAACATAGTTGGGTCGCTGAAGCCTACTCACCCATTCCTTCTGGACTTCGGGGTTGGAAGGAAAGTGGTGCAAGCTCACACCAGGTACTTTCTTGTATCCGCTGTTGCAGTATTTTGCAGCACGAAACCTTCCCATTGCGCTTGATCGATCCTGAGCTAAGAAACATATAAAAAACATTTGTAAAAATCAATTATCAGCGAAGAGTATGATACAGAAATCGTTTTCCTTTCTTCTACAAAAAACCGCATCTTTTTCTGTGGAGCAGGCGCCGAGATATCTCACTCAGAAGATCCTGAGTTTGAACTCCCGCGTGTTGAAACATAGCCGTTCCGTTCGGGATCTCACTCTCTGCGGAGGGTGTGGGTATTTGCGGGAACGGGAACGGGAACGGGGGCGGGGAAGCAGGGGTATTTGAGGGGAACGCGGGGACGGGGGCGGGGAATGTATTTGCGGGGAGCCATAGAAACCATAGCAATATGGGGTCTAAAATGTTCGTCATTTCAAGCCGAATCGAACGGTATCATTTTCAGAGTGATAGCTTCATGCTATGATGAGATATTGACCTTCAAATATGCTGTGCGCGAAATGTGCACACATATGTACACAGTGTCAAAAATATATAATTGGCTCACTATTTTAGTTCTACTAAGAGTATGCAGAAACCAAACGATGGTGTGACTAATACCCAAACCCAAACCCAAACCTGCTGACTAAAACCCAAACCCAAACCCATGCCAACAAGCTAAATTTCAACCAAGCCAGACTGGCCCTAATGAACCTCACCCATACCCAGCTGAACCATTACTGATAAGTTGATAGTGATAAGACCTTATCAGTCATATCAGTGATAAGCCTTATCAGCTTTTCTTATGTGAATAAAGATGTGAAATAATTTGCCCATTCTTATTTTGGAAATTGTGCAAATACATACCCATGTGCTTATCAGTAACAAAAAGCTTGTGATAAGAAAAGTCACCCTTGTAACAAGTCTTATCATTGATAAGCCTTATCACAGCAGTAACTATTATTTTGCTCTTCCTCTCTGCTTTGTGCACACTTTGCACCAACTGAGAAAATGTGCCTGGAGTTGGAGGTCCTTATCACAAGGGTGACTTTTTATCAAAAGTTTTTTGTTGCTGATAAGCACATGAGTATGGTATTTATTGCAATTTCCAGGATAAGAATGGGCAAAGCTGCAAAGCAAATCTTATATAGGTGTTGTGCTAGCTTACCAGTGATCAGGCATATCAATTCTTATCAATAGGGCTTATTACTGCTTCATCTGATAAGTTATTTTTTTCTGATTTTCCTTGCTTTGTAACTCACAAATTATTTCACATCTTTATTCACATAAGAAAAGCTGATAAGGCTTATCACTGATATGACTGATAAGGTCTTATCACCTAATCACTAATAACTTATCAGTAATGGTTCAGCTGGGTATGGGTGAGGTTCATTAGGGCCAGTCTGGCTTGGTTGAAATTTAGCTTGTTGGCATGGGTTTGGGTTTGGGTTTTAGTCAGCAGGTTTGGGTTTGGGTTTGGGTATTAGTCACACCATCGTTTGGTTTCTGCATACTCTTAGTAGAACTAAAATATTGAGCCAATTATATATTTTTGACACTGTGTACATATGTGTGCACATTTCGAGCACAGCATATTTGAAGGTCAATATCTCATCATAGCATGAAGCTATCACTCTGAAAATGATACCGTTCGATTCGGCTTGAAATGACGAACATTTTGGACCCCATATTGCTATGGTTTCTACGGCTCCCCGCAAATACATTCCCCGCCCCCGTCCCCGCGTTCCCCTCAAATACCCCTGCTTCTCCGCCCCCGTTCCCGTTCCCGTTCCCGCAAATACCCACACCCTCGCAGAAAGTGAGATCCCGAACGGAACGGCTATGTTTTAGACACGCGGGAGTTCAAACTCAGGATCTTCTGAGTGAGATATCTCGGCGCCTGCTCCACAGAAAAAGATGCGGTTTTTTGTAGAAGAAAGGAAAACGATTTCTGTATCATACTCTTCGCTGATAATTGATTTTTACAAATGTTTTTTATATGTTTCTTAGCTCAGGATCGATCAAGCGCAATGGGAAGGTTTCGTGCTGCAAAATACTGCAACAGCGGATACAAGAAAGTACCTGGTGTGAGCTTGCACCACTTTCCTTCCAACCCCGAAGTCCAGAAGGAATGGGTGAGTAGGCTTCAGCGACCCAACTATGTTGTCACTAAGAACAGCGTTCTCTGTTCTCTCCACTTTTATTACGACGACTTTGTTAGGGAGTCGCTGGATAACTGGAGTCGTCGAAAGAGGAAGCGAGAGTCACAAATACTGGTAAAGCCACGTCTGCCTCCTGATGCTGTCCCACATTTTCACTGACTATCCACCTTCGAACTCTCGTCCTCCCCCACCAAAGTGCAGAAAGACAGAGAAGGTCCTGAGAGAAAGGCTTAGGTGTCCGGTGGATCGTCTTAGTTGTGATTCTGTGCAGTACCGTATTTACCGGTGCATAGCCCCATGGGGGTATGCAAAAATTGAGAGGTCCCATATGGGGGTATGCATAGGGGGGTGGGGGGGTTATGCATTTGGGGGGGGCCGATGCATGGGGCATTTTTTATGTTTTGATACACAGAGGCATCCTTTTTAGGTCAAAAGCACGTGTTTTAGGGCATAATTGAGGTCAAAACACCGTTATTCTAGTACAATACACCAAGCAGGCTTATAGGCATCTTAGCTTGGTGTGAGAATAGCTATGGGTACTATATGACCAGCTTACATAGGTAGGTTGAGGTACTTAACAGTACCGATGGGGGGAGGCCAAGGGGGGGGTTATGCATTGGGCATTTTTTATGTTTTGCCAATATGGGGGTATGCATTGGGGGGGGGGTTACTTATCAGTTGGGGGGGTTATCTACCGGTAAATACGGTATATAACTTTTGCAATCGTGTTGTGCTGTGCCAATAACTTTTACATTTGTGATGTGTGAAATTGATTATGTTCAGCTGTTACTGCTTCATTTGCATTACACAGCAAGTGTACTGCATGGTGAGCAGTCAGTGCACTCCACAGGAAAGGAGAAAATTAGCATTTCTTCATGTATGCCAGTTAGACTTGGTGCAAACTATGGATAAAGTTGAAGCCAATATTTTTTTGTTCGATATGCTACACGATAAGGCTCGCCGAATGCCAATGTGGTGCTTTACTCTTCGAAAAATGTGAAAGCTGCCCTATGTTCTGCACGTTATGTACGTGCATGGACTCTGCCAGTTTGTATGGACGATATTGAAATAGAGTGCGTTGTCCGTGTAACACTCTAGAAGTCCGTGTTTCTTGCCTCTTGGCTCTTGCGTCGTCTCGTCAAGCTTTTCCTGTGTTCATGAGGATTAGTAAACAGGATATCCATGGATTTATTCGCAATTTTTAAATACAATAAAAAGTTGCCTTTGCTGTAAATTTAAATAAGCTGTACTATATACTAAAATTTAGTGGGGCGGGGCAGCTGGACTGCTTCATCATGCTGTTCCACTAAGCTGTTGCTTTGTGCTCATCTTGCCCTAACTTGTTTCACTCTACATTTTTAATACAAGTACAAAACTACGGGAGACAAAAAATGCCGGACGACGACATTCCACAAGTTTCCTCGAACTGAGTAAATAGATAAACATCGATATAGTACTGTACATTTACGTATTCTACCTACCTAATACTGTATGTTCGCTAAGTAAGTAGTACTTAACTCCTCTCTATGCCCCTATTATACATATACCGTCTTGTGCAGTGAGGAAGTGAATGAGTTGGTTGAGTGAGCTGAAGTTGCAACCTTTCCATCCAGCTTGCACCGGATGGTACCGCGGAGAATATCAAAAAGAATCAGTGGCCAGACTGCTCAGGAAATCAGAATGGCCGAAATCGCACTGCCTGTCACGTATTCTCTGCTTTTTCTTGCACAATGGGCAAAGTTATGGGACAATGGCGACGAGAGAAATAAAAAAAAGATCTTTCTATTGCCGAGTTAAGAGGAAAACCGATTGAGGTGTGCAAAACCCGTAAATCTAGATCTTCCTTGT
>JASAMW010001046.1:0-19011 GCA_030247985.1 Epsilonema sp. ZAB3_2
CACCCGTTGCATATCATCCATTATTGGTGCAGCAGGTATCTTTACCAGGTAAATTTTACCCGGTACCGGGACAATTTTGAGCTGGTAAAATTTACCGGCTTACCTTTTACCACCTGGCCTTGCCGGTATTACCGGAGCCGGTAAAAATTTTTACCGCCGGTACCGGATTTTACCGCCTACCACCTTGCACTGCGAGTACCAGGTAAAAATTGTTGGCTGTATGCTTGATCGAGCTATTTCAAGCAAGTTTTTGTGCAGTAGTACTCTGTTCTCGACATACTTTTTGTAAAATTTCACACCTTTTCTTTCTGTGCTTTTGGTGACATATCGAACCCAAGCACAAAAAACATCTAAATATCATTATAATATTGCCTGGCTTCATTTCATACCCTCGACATCTGCAATATTGACACGCAGGTTCCCTTGACCATTGGGCCCAAAAACTTCTCCAATCAAATGAACAAAAATTATTGGGAAGCAGGCTGTACGTACGTACAGATGGATGGAATTATTCTTTGGTTCATAATGTTTAGTACGTACATACATATTAGAGTTCTCACGGGTAGGCATTTTGCATTGATCCGGGTCCGGGTCCGGGTCCGGGTTTTGAAATCATGTACCCGCGGGTTCCGGGTCCGGGTCGGGTAGTAGGAATATTTGCTGTTACGTACATGCTAGTGTACGTACCTACGTACACGTACACCATACTATGTGGTACAGTACGAACTGTACGTACTTATACGTACGTTACGTACATACTGTACATACTGTGCAATAGACTGTATATAACAAACAATGTTCGTTTGAAAGAATAAATAACCTTCAGGTGGGAAATTTGGAAAAATATAGCTCGATATTTCGTGTGAATGTCGAAATTCGAAAATAACTATCCTCTATTCTTGAGAAAATTTCAGAAAATGCTCAAACTACATCGAGCAGAAAGCCAAAATTGTGCGAAATTATACACCATAGACCCGACCCGGATTTTCGCCTATTTTTCCGGGTCCGGGTCCGGGTCCGGGTAGCAAAAAAAGCCGGGTTTTCCCGGGTCCGGGTTCCGGGTCCGGGTACCCGTGAGAGCTCTAATACATATGTACGGACCTACATACCTATGCTTACGCATGCTGTGTGGAATGTACTACGTAACATAATTCACTGGAATTGAAAGTGTCATGTTGTGCTCTAGCAAAACTTTGCAACAACTGTTACGACCACCAATAAATGCGCCTGAACTTAGGCCACAAATTTTACCGGATTTACTGGGTAAAAATTTCTGACTTACCGGTTTTACCGGGTAAGGATTTCTGAAAAAGGTAAAATTACTGGTTTACCGGGTAAAATGCTGTGCAGCCGGTATGCACCAATATCATCCATCACCAGCACCCTTAGTTTGACACCCGTCGGGGTTATCGGAGGGCCCAGGCCAGTAGCCTGCCCGCCTCCTTTCCCTCCCGTTAGACTCACCTACTCTGGTTTGAAGATGCAGCATGAGAGGGCCCAGAACTAGGTCTGCCCGCCTCCCTTCTGCCCCTTCTCCCCAGCATTCCCCGTCTTCCGGGTAATTTAATAACCGCCACGTCCGGAATTAGCGGCCTTATGGATTGCGAAACCCATGTACATAGCGCGTAGGATGGCAGTCCCCGCCAGGCGCCTGAACCCCTGCACCAGGATCTGCGCCCACCCATGCAATTGCATGAATGGACCGTGGATAGCCAGTAGGAAAGAGGGCAAGCGCCCGTTGCCTCCCCCTGGCCCACGTATAGAGAGGCTGCCACACCGTCACCCCCCGCGCCAGAGGTGACGATGCCAGGGGGTAGAGACAGCACAACACAAACGAGAAGTGATCTGAAACTTATTGCTTGCTTTAGTATCCAATTTATTGACTAATTAAATTATTGGCAAATTGTCTCGCGTGATTGTTGTAGACTGTGTTGGTTCCTCGTGTTGGTTCTGCTATTCTGCGGCTGCTGGATATGTGACAGTCGTCATAGAAAAAAAAGAGAGCAGAATAATCTGCTGAGCGAGTGGATCGCGAACTCACCGCTACAACAACTGTCGAAAGCGGCATGGACGACTCTGTAGTCCCTGAGGTTATAATAATTCCTGATCAACCGTCGACGCAGCTGACTTCTCCTTCAGGTCCAGACCGACAGCAACAACCACAACCAACCGCAGCCACAACCAACAACTATGTACATATGTACATTACATACATACAAGCAGGATGGGAAGGAAATGCAAATGCATCCAGCCATCGACTATAGTATAACTAGAATTGCTGGGACCCATGCATTATTTATCTCCGGTTCTAGCGACCGTAGAGCAAAACGGGCAAAAATCTCTCGATAACTTTAGCTCGCCTGGAAAATAAAAAAACCGCATGCGTCTACGTGCCCTCTGTGTCGAGAAATCGCCGATTTCCTTAAGTACTAAAAATGTACTAAAAAGGTACACTTTTTTCGATTATTCCACATAAATGAACAATGCCGCAAAAACTCTTTCATTAAAAGTAGCCTGTCCTATGTAAAATTTGGGGTAGATTTCAAAAACAGTATCGGTGTTTAAAAAAATTTAACCCCTAGTATATAATTTTGCAAAATTTGTATATTTTTGACAATTTTTGGGTAAGGGTTAATTTTTTTAAACACCAATACTATTTTTGACATCTGCATCAAATTCTACATAGGTTTTGCGGCTTGTTCATTTATGTTGAATAATCGAAAAAAAGTGTACATTTTTAGTACTTAAGGAAATCGGCGATTTCTCGACACAGAGGGCACGTAGACGCATGCGGTTTTTCTTATTTTCCAGGCGAGCTAAAGTTATCGAGAGATTTTTAACCGCTTTGCTCTACCGTCGCTAGAACCGGAGATAAATAATGCATGGGTCCCAGCAATTCAGTTATACCAAGGATCCATGAACAAGAATAGAATCTTGCATGGCCTGCGCAGATCGATCCCTGACCGGAAACGTCGTCCTCAAAATAACCGAAGGAAATAATGATCGATCATATACATGATGGATCGTATATATAAATGTACGATCGTGAATAGAAATGTATGATCGCAAATAGAAATGTATGATCGTATATATAAATGTACGATCGTATATAGAAATGTACGATCGTACATAAAAATGTACGATCGTACATTTTTATACACGATCGTACATTTCTATACACGATCGTACATTATTACCCACGATCGTACATTTATATATACGATCGTACATAAAAATAGGTGATTATTTGAGCTCGAAAAGCGCGCGCAATCTCCAAGCAGACCGCAGAGTAAAGGGAAGTTTCCAAAGTATTTTCGTGTTCTCTTGTCGTCTACTGGCATCAATAAGCATTCGCTATCTATGTCAACAAGATTTGGTGCTTCTTCTCAGCTTTCCAACCATCAGCATGGCGTCAGCTACTAACGGCCAAGGTATGCACATGACCAAATAGGCAAAATTCGGCCATATTTTCGTTTCTGTGAAGAGAGAGCGAGCTTGTGTGCTTGGAGATTGCGCGTGCTTTTCGAGCGCAGATAATCAACTATACGATCGTACATTTTCATGTACGATCGTGTATAATAATGTACGATCGTATATATCAATGTACGATCGTATATGTAAATGTACGATCGTATATAAAAATGTACGATCGAACATAGAAATGTACGATCGTACATTTTTATATACGATCGTACATTTACATATACGATCGTACATTGATATATACGATCGTACATTCATATACACGATCGTACATTATCATACACGATCGTACATTTATATGTACGATCCAGCATGTAAATTATCGGTTATTTCTAAGACGACGTTTCCGGTCAGGGATCGATCTGCGCAGGCCATGCAAGATTCTATTCTTGTTCATGGATCCTTGGTTATACTATAGGGTAGAAAGAAACAAGAAAGCCTGTACGTTAGCATGAAATCAAGAGCCAATACCGAAGAGTGCGCCACTGAGCTTCGTTTGGCAAAATATTGACTTTATGTCGATTTGCTATTGTCGCACATAGGCCTATACAACACGCTTCAGTACAGTTATTTTCTTTATTGTCGCCATGGTTGTTTCTGTTTCTCACACGACTAATTCCGCCTGTGACAAAAACACCCACACAGGAAGCTTGCCTTGTTCTTTGATTCTGGCATAATATTTTGTTTATTTTCTTGCTTGATCCAACTCAAATTCTGGCAAAAGCATTTGCTTGTGATATGGTACCAGCCATGTTGCTGGTGGTGTTCGTACTTGGTGGAACTATCCCAACTGTGACATTCTGTGGCAAGAAGGGAATTAGGGGTGCCAACGTCCAGTGCTTCACCGATGAGACAACATGTAATCTAATCTATGTATGTATCATCATCATGTACTGTACGTACAGTGCACAGTTACACACGCACAAGCACACGCCACGGAACGCATCGAGGCTGCTATCAGTATGGGTATTCCATGGACTACTTTAAAGAAGTCCATGTTTTAGTATTGAAGATCTCTTTCCTCGCTGAACCTCCCAAAAACCATGGCTTCTTTTTTTCTAAAACTGCGCAAATAATTACGTATTGGATGCTTCCGTTGTGAACGTTTTCAAATTTTAATTATTTGCGCAGTTTAGAAAAAAAGAAGCCATGGTTTTTGGGAGGTCCAGCGAGGAAAGAAGAGATCTTCAATACTAAAACATGGACTTCTTTAAAGTAGTCCATGGAATGCCCATACCGATAGCAGCCTCGATGCGTTTGAGGGCTTCTACGTGCAGTGTTTCTCTTCTCCACCAATACTGAACATTTTCGTATGTTATCTTTCTTACAAGTTTTTATACTGCACGTACGAACAAACGTTATTATGTAATCCATCAGGTGATTCGATTTGTCATGAGCTTTGGAAGAGCTGCAAATTCTTTAACAGTTGCAACTACATGGAATTTCGTACCGGCTTTTACGTCTGCACGACAAGAATAACTTTTCCCCTTTCAAGAACATTTCAAGAGTAAGTCGTAAACGGTACCTACAGGGTGTTTCAGAATCATAGAAACGCCGATGCTTTCAATTTTTGCGTGCGGTCTCTGAAGTTCAGTAAGTACTGTACTGAAGTTCAGTAAGACAGAGTAAATTTTGTGTCCAGTAGAGAAAGAGACTTGAGTGAGACAACCCCTACCTAAGTAGTAAGAGAATACCTAGGTGTAAAAACTTTTCTTAGAGAATAGGTGTAAAAACTTTTGTAATACATGCATGATTGTATGTAGAGTATGTTGGGTCGTCGTGTTGGTTGTGGCATGCGTGGGCTACATGATATGTGACAGTCGTATAAGAAGACTAAGACCGAATTATAATCATGCTCAGCGAGTGCAACGCGAGCTCACCGCTACAACCACTGTCGACAACGGCATAGACGACTCTATCCGTGATCGTGAGGTCGTAACAATTCCTGATCAATCGACGACACAGCTACTAGCTTCTCCTCCAGGTCCAGACCGACAGCAACAACCACAACCAACCGCAACTACTGAACATGCAAGCAGGATGAAAATCAAGAATGCATCAAGTAGTCCTAGCGTAGAAAGCCTATACTATGCGTGTAATCAGGAGCCCGTACCGTTAGAGAGTTTACCACTGAGCTTTACTATGGGAGGATCGTACAATGTAATGTAACTATGTATGTAGCGCCAATTACTGTAGTATGTGTCTGTCTAGTCTACTTCTAGTATACTCTCGAGATAAATAATGCATGGGTCCCAGAATTATAATTTGTACTTTAATAATGAAGTTGCATTCCATTGTCAACCTATTTTCAGCTTCACGGGCCACACATTCCGTGGTTTTCTGGCTCGCAATGGGGCAAATAAGGCCTTATGAGCGCAGTTCTTTGCATTGCCCGATATCGGGCAATATACGAGCCAAAAGTGCAATATAAGCCAAATTGGGCGGGCTATACAGACGGGATCGGGCAATACACGGTATCGGGCTATCACCGACCTTTACAGTTCGTCCGGTAATGCTTTTTTGCGATGGTCCAACGCACGTGGAGTGGTGTACGTACTGTACATACTGTAGAACATACGTATGTATGTTATGTTATATTTTCTTGACATGGTGGCCCTATCGAATGAATGAATATGAAAGGATAAAAAGTGAATATCAATCAGTGCATTTTTCTCCTTAAAACCGAGAACATGATCCCAATCTCCTAATCGATTGCACAGGTCAGGGCGGCCGTTGCATGACTTTTTCCCCTCCTCCACTCCCATGGTCACACGCGTGGGGACAAAAACGACGGCCGATGCATGATTTTGGCCGGAGGAAAATGGTGTTTTCTCAGGAAAATGAGATCTCAGTTGGTGGTAGGGTGGTGCAAGCAGCAGACTTTGGATTACTGTGTTTGTAGGTCAGTCGGCACGTTTTCTTCAAGGTCCCAAAGACATCCTATCCGTAAAAAAGCAGTTTTTCACGCCGGGCTCTTTGATTGAATATCTGACACCCCGCCCGCCGATCTTTTTAATCCGACAGCGTCGTGTCGGAAGTTTTTGATTTCACTCATGGCGCCTTGCATTTTCTCATATTGGAAAGTTCAGCTTGCGCGTATGAAGATAAACGAGCCTTTATTCGGCGATCTTGTACTTGTTTCCATACGTACGTACACATACTGTACGTACTTGTGAGAGAGGACTCTCTAAAATCATTTTGGAGAAATAAAAATGGAAGAGAGCATCATCATCACGTTTTATTCAGCATAAAACAACCTGTACGTACGTTTGATTGGATAAAAATTAGAAGAGATAATTTTCTCGTCAGGTCTTTGGTCTTCTACTTCGCAAGAGATAAAATGAGAAATTTGCTAAATTGTTTTAGAGAGCGAAATGCAACACGTTTGCGTTCTTGACGTTGTCGAGTTGTCGACCGACGGTCCTTCTTTTTGGGTGGTGTCTGTTCCGTACACGTACCGTCCAAAGTTTAGCCGATATTCATGTGCTACCTACGGCGATATTTCTAGAGCGTGAAATGTAGCAAATGCATTTTTGGTGCCGTTTACATATTTCAACCGTACACGACATTTCTGACCCGGGACATGAGGAGAATGTCTTAATTCCGTTCCGTTGAGCTCCGTCAGCCTGCGTTTTATTATTGAAGCTAAACGATGCAGGAAATAATGGATGCGTATTCAGTTATGACGATTATGAGGTGTGTGTGAAACGGTAATATTGAGAGTTATTCTGGATGGGTAGAGTATTGAGATTCCAAAGGAGATCAAACTTGAGTGGTTGAAACTTATTGCGACATATACGAACCTGCCAATCGCCGGATGCTGTCGCAAATGTCATCCTGCCGACGACGAAAATAACTTTTGAATATCTGAAAACAGCTGTCTTCTTCCTCGACGTCATGGTCAGGAAATTTGAGCTTTTGCCTTCGGTAATAAAAATAATAACGACGGAAAGGCCAATACTACAATAGGCAATTACGTAGCGCAGGCCAGAGATCATTGTTCTGCTCAGACACTGTTCAGACTGTTCAAAATAATTTTTCAGCTCGTGCTGTCATCGCTGATTTCTGCGGTGTTGAGTGTTCCAATCAATAATGGTGTAATTGGTAAGAAAAAGAGTTACATTATTTCCCTTATGATAGCCAAAATAATCATAATAATGAATATTTCACCATAATCGTTCTTTAATTGTACGTTGATGTTTCGGCATGCGTGTAGAGTAGACACAGACAGTAAGTATGCTCTCTTAAAAAAGTGACTTTTTCGTGGTGTTTTTCATGCCCACCCAACGTGGACTGCGGCGCTAATGAGCTGAGGATTTCCTTCGTCACTCGCAACCCGTTTTCCGGTCGCGTTTTCGTCAAAGGCTACTCCCACAAGGTGCAGTGCTCAAACCGCTCAAATCATGGCCAGTATCAAACAGGGATCGTGGTTGGCCTTAACGAATGCGGGGTGACCAGAAAAAGAGAGGTAAAGCGTTTTTGTAGGAAAACACCTATCCTTCAGAACTAATAATAATTAGCATTTATTGAAATGTTGTCGAAAATGGAAGAAGCTTCTTTCATGGTTGGATTTGGATGTGAAGTTGACAGTTTTTGTAGTTGTCAATTGTTTGACTCCAGACACAGACATATTTTTTTCGTACAGGTTGAGCCAAAGGGAATCTCGATGACGTCAGTGGTCATCATCAGCTTTCATCCAACTTTTATCACAAAAGTCGATCGGGCATACAGGTTGTACAGAATACAGATGATAGAATAATGCGATTCTATGTAATCTCAATGCTGATAAAATTTCTAATTTTTTACAGTAACCAACTTGTCCACCAATTACGGTAACCTGCCTGATACAATTTTGTTATTTTGCTTGTAGAATCAGCTGTTTTTACATGGAGCTCGAGAAGCTGGTCAGTCAGCAGCTATCAGTCAGGTTTGTAGCCTTTCCTCCCTTCATCTTGTTGAATATTTTTTTCGCTACTTGCGCTTTATGGCGTGATCGCTTGTTGACCCCTCTGGTTTTCAGTGCGTATCCTGATCGGTGACCGATAAAAACGCACTGAAAAACATGGGAGACTGTCAGTCAAACAATCCTGTGTCAAAGAGGCGTCAGCTTAGTATAGCGACCACCCATAATTTATTTCTTAGCGCAAGCGAAATATTACTATAGGTACATAATTACTAGAGCTCTCACGGGTACCCGGACCCGGAACCCGGACCCGGAAAAACCCGGCTTTTTTTGCTACCCGGACCCGGACCCGGACCCGGAAAAATAGGCGAAAATCCGGGTCGGGTCTAAGGTGTATAATTTCGCACAATTTTGGCTTTCTGCTCGATGTAATTTGAGCATTTTCTGAAATTTTCTCAAGAATAGAGGGTAGTTATTTTCGAATTTCGACATTCACACGAAATATCGAGCTATATTTTTCCAAATTTCCCACCTGGAGGTTATGTATTCTTTCAAACGAACATTGTTATATACAGTCTATTTCATATGTACGTTATGTACGAAACGTACGACGTACGTACATACAGTTTGTAGTATTGTACCACATTACTATGCTGTACGCGTACGTACGTACACTAACATGTACGCAACAGCAAATATTCCTACTACCCGACCCGGACCCGGAACCCGCGGGTACATGGTTTCAAAACCCGGACCTGTACCCGGACCCGGATCAATGCAAAATGCCTACCCGTGAGAGCTCTAATAATTACGTCATCGGCCATCCAACTTCTTATGACATCCACTGTATTACAGTATGCTGACCACAACTCAGCTGACTAAACAGCTGGAAATGCCGTCGTGTCGCTACGAGATTCTCAACGTGGACTTCCAAGGTCCGCCGGTGAAATTCGTTCAAGTCGGCCAGCCGGTTTACCACAAATGGTCCTGCGAAACCGAGCGACCCGATTTCTTCTGCATGCGAGTGCACACTTGCACAGTGGACGACGGACAAGGAGTGTCGCCGATTTTAATCATAAATGAAGAAGGGTACCTACAGTAGTTATTTACTTGTACAATAATTAATGTACAGTACCTACGTGTGCACATAGTATTGAAAGGAAGGTAAAGTCAAGAAAGCCAGTAATATGTTCCGCCTTAACCTCCTCCGTAATTTCAGATGGCCGCCTGGCTGCAACATCCGCTTGCGGCCACAAGGGTTTTTTGTGACTGCTAGACGGCCATCTGAGATTATGGAGGGGGTTAACGCTTCACCACGGAATTATCGTAATTTTGACCTTTAGTTAGCCAAAAATTACTGAAGCAATTTACAGAGTAAAGTACGTAAAGTGACAAATTTCGCGCTCTCATGCGGTTTTAAATTTGATCAGACCCAGACGTTCCTTTCTTTCAGATGTGCAATCGATCGCTATCTCCTGCAGAACCTCGACTATCTTTCCGATTTGATGGCGGGTCAAGAAGCGCACGTTTTCAAGTTCGCGGATCGCTCCGCGCTCTATTTCAACTGTCAGATCGAGCTGAGTTTGAAGGATCCTCAAAAAGGCTGCGCCGCCGTGGTATGGTACTATGTTTTGTTATGCGGGTAGAACTGGTCTGGGGAAATTTGGGCACACCTGGAGGACCTCTCAATTTTAACTCTCTCCGATATGGCCTATCCCGCTCAGCCCTCGGGCCGCCCGGAATCGAAAGGAAGCGCCGGCACAGGAGAAAAGGAACAGGAGAAAAGTACATATATTTCATTCGACCGACGTTTCAGTTGTCCCGAGGGCGGCCCGAGGGCCAAGCGGGCGAGGCCATATCGGAGCTGGTTAACTCTCTCTGAAATGGCCTGGACCGCTGGGCTCGCGGCCGACTGCAGGCCAACCGATTCTTTTTTCCGCCGGCACTTCATCCGTTCAATTCCGGTCGGAACCGCGGTCCCAGCCCATATCGGAGGGAGTGAAAACGATCTACATACAATAGGTATCTAATTAGGTAGTTCCTTCCTGCCCAGTGGCCATAAACTATACCAAATGACATTTTCCTATGTACATACGGGGTGTTCCGTAATAAACTCACCGGATGTTTGTGCCTCTCATTCATCAACGGAGCGTTCGATTTCAGTACGCTCTTTTATATTGGTAGCTAAGGCTTCTACATACAGGTGCAGGCAAACTTCAGCCCTGTAATCCGTCTACCAGGAAGTCATGAAAGCTCAAATTTTTGGACACAAAAATTCACGTTTTTCACTATGGTGACTAAACCCGGGTTTGTGAACGTGTTTGACTGTAGCTGCCAAACTGTCCACTCGGTATCAATCAGCACCAGCAGCAGCAGTATCCACAACCTACCGAACTGCCGGACTACGGTCGAAAACGACGACGGGCCATCGAGCTTGATGATTGGTCCATGCCGCATCCTTATTCGGCCGAGCAGAAGAGTGTTGTGGCGGATTTCGATCTGCCCAGGCAGAATTTGGTCATTTTTGACCTGGAAGACTCAGGACTGACGCCCATCGGTATGCATGTATAGGTCGACATGAATCACTTTAAGAGTGAGAGGGGGGCCAAAGACGAGGGCGCTTGGCTGTGTCCATGACGGTGACGTAGTAGGGACTAGTTTGGTATTGCCACACTTATACCCACCCGAGATTCTCGCTAGAAACAGACCGAAAAATGTTCGTATCCAAAATGTTCTATTGCATACTGAGTGTGAGTAGTGGTAAATGCATTGTCGAAGAAACGGGCTATACGTGACTCAATACATTATGCGGTGGTGGGCCTGACAGTGGTTAGTCAAAGGAATTACGTGAATAACTGCATGAGTGGACAGAACCAGTTTGTAGGGAGACAGATTCAGTACTTAAGGGGAGCTATTGATTTTTTCCACCATAATAAGCGTTATTGAGGCGATGCATGTCGACCTGTACATTTCATGCGATATTTGTTCACCTTGTTTGCACTTTGTTCTAGTGGTACGTACGTACGTATGTGCGGGGTAATTCGGGTCATACGTTAGACGGAAGGAAAGGACGCTAATTGCGATACAGTAATCATTTCCGAAAGAAAACAATCGCTACATACTGTGTGTCAGGGGTCGGACAAGAAGGACCAAAAACATTTAAAGGACCCAAAAATAAAAATAAAGGACCAAAATAAGGCAGTCAATTACCATACATGAGCAGTTTATTCATTATTGCAGGCATTCAGCACCTCTGGTGCTTATCACGCTACGCAAGCAGAAAAATGTGAAACAAGAAGAGATCATGTTTTTCGCAAGCTTTTCGCAAATTTCGACTATATTTTAGCCAAAACCATAAAATTTGAGTATCAAATTTTATTTGAGTATATTTGAGTATTTGAGTATATATCTGAGTATTAAATAAAATTTGAGTATCACATCATTTCAAGTATCAAATAAAATTCAAGTACAATCTGGGTATCTCTAGTATTTCGAGTACGCGCGAGCACCCTGATAATTAGCTAGGCTTATAGGCATAGTAGCTCATAGAGATGTAACAGGGGCCCCGCTCCAGTAAACCCCGGCATATTTTTGGATCCGGCTCCGGCTCCAGTATAATGAAGGTGGATCCGATTTGGGGCAATTTGGCCATAGTTTTACTTTATAATGCATTTTAGCAGCAATCAACATGATCATTATGGTTGCGTACCTTTTCTACAGTAGTTAGCTACAGCATTTTCTGGGCTTGGATCCGGCTCCAGCTCCAGTACTTTGAAAAATTTCGCCCTTTTACATCTCTAGTAGCTCGGATAAGTGGCTGCATCTATATAGCTAATGACCAGCTTACATACCTAACGCAGGCAGGTTCAGGGTACCCTACAGTACTTCGGGTTATACATACTCAGGGATACTACTGGAGGCGGGGCAACATAATGTATCAATGGAAGAATTGTGGTCTGCGAGCGAAGCGAGCAGAAAATTTTTGCAATTTGAGCCAAAAAATGCCCTAAAACTCCACCCCAAAAAATTTTTATAAAGGACCGGCATGGAAATAAAGGACTTTTAAAGGACTTAAAGTACCTAAGGTGAAAAAAAGGACCTCTAAAGGACTTAAAGGATTTAAAGGACCTGTCCGAACCCTGCTGTGTGTGTACTTTCCTTTCCACCAACACGATAGGATGGGTAGACCCTGACCCGAATTACCCCTTCCACCATAGGCATCCAATTTTATTGCAGCTGACCTTCGCTCAACTGATGTGCACAACTGGAGCGTACCAGTCGTGGAAGCCCGTCCAGAAACCCATTTTCACAATGAGGACGAGCCATCAACTGTCAGTGGTGGTCATCGCAACCTTTGTCTCCACTGGACCAGTTTTTTGCTGCTCATGGCATTGTTTGCGATGTCGATCTTGGCGTCACTCTGCGGTGCTGTGGTGTCTATCGCCACCGAAATTCGCCATTGGTTCTGCTCAAGTGAACCAACGATAATAAAAACGTTTTTACTACTGGAAGACCAATATATGCATAGCTTGCTGGATGTAGGTTGGCATACCTGCTTTCACATATTGTACACCACAGTAATGCTAGTGAACGTAGTACAGCGCGTATAAAAAAGAACCGAAAACAAACATACCAAAATCAAAAGAAAACAAAACACCACCCCTCCCAAAAAAACCCGGCAAAAAAAACACAAAACCACAAACACAACACGCACAAAAATCACCAAAAAAAAAAAAACAAATACAGGGTGGTTTTTTCGGTGATACGATTTTGACTGCCAATTTCAACAGGTTATCTTGCACCGATTTTGCTCAAATTTTGCCCTCATATTCCCGAGCGTTTACCATTTACTTTGTAAAAATTTCGAGTTAAAACCCTGCACTGGTAGTGAGAATTACCCCCTTCCTTTCAAACCTACAATTTCGAGCTTTTTCAATGCACTTTCTGCTGCCATTTGATTGGAAGCGTCCTTTTGGAGCCCAATACTCTATCCTAAGGGCAAAATATTTTCAGCAAGATGGAACCTAAGCCTTAAACAGCCAAAAAACATTGACAGGGTTGGTGGCATTGCTTGGAGATTGTCTCATTTCTCAATAGTGCTGCTCATGCCTCATCGGTGCTGCAGCTTCAGCTGATAAGCCACAATCAGCAGATTTGATAACTCCCGACATTCTTTCTGGGGGTGTAAGGACGGAAAGGGTCTAGAAAGCCGCTTACCATTTGAAAAAATGCAACAGTATTGCCATTTGTCATGTTTTCCGACATTTTGATAAAACAATTTAGCAGTAGTGGAAAATTATGGTGAAAATGTTGAAAAATTGTGATATCATCTTCTCTGCTGTGTTTCTCACTACCAGTGCAGGGTTTTAACTCGAAATTTTTACCAACTAAATGGTAAACGCTCGGGAATATGTGGGCAAAATTTGAGCAAAATCGGTGCAAGATAACCTGTTGAAATTGGCAGTCAAAATCGTATCACCGAAAAAACCACCCTGTATATGAGTTTCACAGGATATCTTTTAGTTTATCATTGAGTGATAATAATGTGCGTAGTACTGTACAAGCTTGTCGCATGAATTTAATGTGCGTTCTAAACTTCGCTCAGGTCAGTTTACATTGAGCAGAAGGTGCTGTAAATTTACTGTTTTCTCTATCCAAACTCTGCTACTATTTGGTACATGTTCGATGGTTTTCGGTTCTTTTTTATACGCGCTGTACTTTACGTTCACTCAGCATGTACTGTGGCTGTACAATTATGTGAAAGCAGGTATGCCAACCTACATCCAGCAAGCTATGCATATATTGGTCTTCCAGTAGTAAAAACGTTTTTATTATCGTTGGTTCACTTGAGCAGAACCAATGGCGAATTTCGGTGGCGATAGCACACCACAGCACCGCAGAGTGACGCCAAGATCGACATCGCAAACAATGCCATGAGCAGCAAAAAACTGGTCCAGTGGAGACAAAGGTTGCGATGACCACCACTGACAGTTGATGGCTCGTCCTCATTGTGAAAATGGGTTTCTGGACGGGCTTCCACGACTGGTACGCTCCAGTTGTGCACATCAGTTGAGCGAAGGTCAGCTGCAATAAAATTGGATGCCTATGGTGGAAGGGGTAATTCGGGTCAGGGTCTACCCATCCTATCGTGTTGGTGGAAAGGAAAGTACACACACAGCAGGGTTCGGACAGGTCCTTTAAATCCTTTAAGTCCTTTAGAGGTCCTTTTTTTCACCTTAGGTACTTTAAGTCCTTTAAAAGTCCTTTATTTCCATGCCGGTCCTTTATAAAAATTTTTTGGGGTGGAGTTTTAGGGCATTTTTTGGCTCAAATTGCAAAAATTTTCTGCTCGCTTCGCTCGCAGACCACAATTCTTCCATTGATACATTATGTTGCCCGCCTCCAGTAGTATCCCTGAGTATGTATAACCCGAAGTACTGTAGGGTACCTGAACCTGCCTGCGTTAGGTATGTAAGCTGGTCATTAGCTATATAGATGCAGCCACTTATCCGAGCTACTAGAGATGTAAAAGGGCGAAATTTTTCAAAGTACTGGAGCTGGAGCCGGATCCAAGCCCAGAAAATGCTGTAGCTAACTACTGTAGAAAAGGTACGCAACCATAATGATCATGTTGATTGCTGCTAAAATGCATTATAAAGTAAAACTATGGCCAAATTGCCCCAAATCGGATCCACCTTCATTATACTGGAGCCGGAGCCGGATCCAAAAATATGCCGGGGTTTACTGGAGCGGGGCCCCTGTTACATCTCTATGAGCTACTATGCCTATAAGCCTAGCTAATTATCAGGGTGCTCGCGCGTACTCGAAATACTCGAGATACCCAGATTGTACTTGAATTTTATTTGATACTTGAAATGATGTGATACTCAAATTTTATTTAATACTCAGATATATACTCAAATACTCAAATATACTCAAATAAAATTTGATACTCAAATTTTATGGTTTTGGCTAAAATATAGTCGAAATTTGCGAAAAGCTTGCGAAAAACATGATCTCTTCTTGTTTCACATTTTTCTGCTTGCGTAGCGTGATAAGCACCAGAGGTGCTGAATGCCTGCAATAATGAATAAACTGCTCATGTATGGTAATTGACTGCCTTATTTTGGTCCTTTATTTTTATTTTGGGTCCTTTAAATTTTTTTGGTCCTTCTTGTCCGAACCCTGACACACAGTATGTAGCGATTGTTTTCTTTCGGAAATGATTACTGTATCGCAATTAGCGTCCTTTCCTTCCGTCTAACGTATGACCCGAATTACCCCGCACATACGTACGTACGTACCACTAGAACAAAGTGCAAACAAGGTGAACAAATATCGCATGAAATGTACAGGTCGACATGCATCGCCTCAATAACGCTTATTATGGTGGAAAAAATCAATAGCTCCCCTTAAGTACTGAATCTGTCTCCCTACAAACTGGTTCTGTCCACTCATGCAGTTATTCACGTAATTCCTTTGACTAACCACTGTCAGGCCCACCACCGCATAATGTATTGAGTCACGTATAGCCCGTTTCTTCGACAATGCATTTACCACTACTCACACTCAGTATGCAATAGAACATTTTGGATACGAACATTTTTCGGTCTGTTTCTAGCGAGAATCTCGGGTGGGTATAAGTGTGGCAATACCAAACTAGTCCCTACTACGTCACCGTCATGGACACAGCCAAGCGCCCTCGTCTTTGGCCCCCCTCTCACTCTTAAAGTGATTCATGTCGACCTATACATGCATACCGATGGGCGTCAGTCCTGAGTCTTCCAGGTCAAAAATGACCAAATTCTGCCTGGGCAGATCGAAATCCGCCACAACACTCTTCTGCTCGGCCGAATAAGGATGCGGCATGGACCAATCATCAAGCTCGATGGCCCGTCGTCGTTTTCGACCGTAGTCCGGCAGTTCGGTAGGTTGTGGATACTGCTGCTGCTGGTGCTGATTGATACCGAGTGGACAGTTTGGCAGCTACAGTCAAACACGTTCACAAACCCGGGTTTAGTCACCATAGTGAAAAACGTGAATTTTTGTGTCCAAAAATTTGAGCTTTCATGACTTCCTGGTAGACGGATTACAGGGCTGAAGTTTGCCTGCACCTGTATGTAGAAGCCTTAGCTACCAATATAAAAGAGCGTACTGAAATCGAACGCTCCGTTGATGAATGAGAGGCACAAACATCCGGTGAGTTTATTACGGAACACCCCGTATGTACATAGGAAAATGTCATTTGGTATAGTTTATGGCCACTGGGCAGGAAGGAACTACCTAATTAGATACCTATTGTATGTAGATCGTTTTCACTCCCTCCGATATGGGCTGGGACCGCGGTTCCGACCGGAATTGAACGGATGAAGTGCCGGCGGAAAAAAGAATCGGTTGGCCTGCAGTCGGCCGCGAGCCCAGCGGTCCAGGCCATTTCAGAGAGAGTTAACCAGCTCCGATATGGCCTCGCCCGCTTGGCCCTCGGGCCGCCCTCGGGACAACTGAAACGTCGGTCGAATGAAATATATGTACTTTTCTCCTGTTCCTTTTCTCCTGTGCCGGCGCTTCCTTTCGATTCCGGGCGGCCCGAGGGCTGAGCGGGATAGGCCATATCGGAGAGAGTTAAAATTGAGAGGTCCTCCAGGTGTGCCCAAATTTCCCCAGACCAGTTCTACCCGCATAACAAAACATAGTACCATACCACGGCGGCGCAGCCTTTTTGAGGATCCTTCAAACTCAGCTCGATCTGACAGTTGAAATAGAGCGCGGAGCGATCCGCGAACTTGAAAACGTGCGCTTCTTGACCCGCCATCAAATCGGAAAGATAGTCGAGGTTCTGCAGGAGATAGCGATCGATTGCACATCTGAAAGAAAGGAACGTCTGGGTCTGATCAAATTTAAAACCGCATGAGAGCGCGAAATTTGTCACTTTACGTACTTTACTCTGTAAATTGCTTCAGTAATTTTTGGCTAACTAAAGGTCAAAATTACGATAATTCCGTGGTGAAGCGTTAACCCCCTCCATAATCTCAGATGGCCGTCTAGCAGTCACAAAAAACCCTTGTGGCCGCAAGCGGATGTTGCAGCCAGGCGGCCATCTGAAATTACGGAGGAGGTTAAGGCGGAACATATTACTGGCTTTCTTGACTTTACCTTCCTTTCAATACTATGTGCACACGTAGGTACTGTACATTAATTATTGTACAAGTAAATAACTACTGTAGGTACCCTTCTTCATTTATGATTAAAATCGGCGACACTCCTTGTCCGTCGTCCACTGTGCAAGTGTGCACTCGCATGCAGAAGAAATCGGGTCGCTCGGTTTCGCAGGACCATTTGTGGTAAACCGGCTGGCCGACTTGAACGAATTTCACCGGCGGACCTTGGAAGTCCACGTTGAGAATCTCGTAGCGACACGACGGCATTTCCAGCTGTTTAGTCAGCTGAGTTGTGGTCAGCATACTGTAATACAGTGGATGTCATAAGAAGTTGGATGGCCGATGACGTAATTATTAGAGCTCTCACGGGTAGGCATTTTGCATTGATCCGGGTCCGGGTACAGGTCCGGGTTTTGAAACCATGTACCCGCGGGTTCCGGGTCCGGGTCGGGTAGTAGGAATATTTGCTGTTGCGTACATGTTAGTGTACGTACGTACGCGTACAGCATAGTAATGTGGTACAATACTACAAACTGTATGTACGTACGTCGTACGTTTCGTACATAACGTACATATGAAATAGACTGTATATAACAATGTTCGTTTGAAAGAATACATAACCTCCAGGTGGGAAATTTGGAAAATATAGCTCGATATTTCGTGTGAATGTCGAAATTCGAAAATAACTACCCTCTATTCTTGAGAAAATTTCAGAAAATGCTCAAATTACATCGAGCAGAAAGCCAAAATTGTGCGAAATTATACACCTTAGACCCGACCCGGATTTTCGCCTATTTTTCCGGGTCCGGGTCCGGGTCCGGGTAGCAAAAAAAGCCGGGTTTTTCCGGGTCCGGGTTCCGGTCCGGGTACCCGTGAGAGCTCTAGTAATTATGTACCTATAGTAATATTTCGCTTGCGCTAAGAAATAAATTATGGGTGGTCGCTATACTAAGCTGACGCCTCTTTGACACAGGATTGTTTGACTGACAGTCTCCCAGTCTTTTTTCAGTGCGTTTTTATCGGTCACAGATCAGGATCCCCACTGAAAACCAGAGGGGTCAACAAGCGAACACGCCATAAAGCGCAAGTAGCGAAAAAAATATTCAACAAGATGAAGGGAGGAAAGGCTACAAACCTGACTGAGAGCTGCTGACTGACCAGCGTCTCGAGCTCCATGTAAAAACAGCTGATTCTACAAGCAAAATAACAAAATTGTATCAGGCAGGTTACCGTAATTGGTGGACAAGTTGGTTACTGTAAAAAATTAGAAATTTTATCAGCATTGAGATTACATAGAATCGCATTATTCTATCGTCTGTATTCTGTACAACCTGTATGCCCGATCGACTTTTGTGATAAAAGTTGGATGGAAGCTGATGATGACCACTGACGTCATCGAGATTCCCTTTGGCTCAACCTGTACGAAAAAAATATGTCTGTGTCTGGAGTCAAACAATTGACAACTAC
>JASAMW010001049.1:0-44978 GCA_030247985.1 Epsilonema sp. ZAB3_2
ACGACACATTTGTGTTGTAATTTCTATTAGTAGGCTACTTGTGGGGTAATCCTGGACATGGGGGTAAACCCGGACTAACCAAACCATTCATGGATTCGCTCAGGCCGGTCAGACGAAAAAGAAGAGAGGGGAAAGCGCCACCTCGCGCACTCTCGAAACATCAAACAGGCAGCCCATTCCAACAAAACAAAGCATCCATATTTTGGTGGCCTAGGCCATAGCTTTTAGTTAGCGTTGGGTCGGTTTTCTTTGAAAGCTGCTGCTAGACTGTTGGGCACTTTCTTCTGCTTCAGATTGCGTGCTCCTTTCTTCGTCCTTACAGTTGCAGCGAATGGTTACCTGGCTGTCACTCTGCTTTACAATTTCATTATCAAATTCCTCAGGGAAGTTCAAACGTTCCGCCATTATTATTTGAAAAGAAAGACGACAAAATGGATAGTCAGCACCTGGGTAAAGAAAGAGGCAGCTCGCCTGAACAGGTGCAATATGCATATACATGGCACAAGCCCATGTCCAGTTTTTCTGTTTCCGTAATTGGTCTTCAACCTTTCGGATGCAGTAAAAATAACTCTTGTTCTCTGTGCCAACCCTGTGTGCGTGTTATTACTGTATCGCTCCCCGCTCGCTCGCCTCCCTCTCCCCTCTTCTTTTTCGTCTGACCGGTCTGTGCGAATCCATGAATGGTTTGCATCCTTGCAACCCGGACACCTAGCATATCTCAGCAACCATAAGACAGATTGAGACATGTTTCTACCAATCGATTTCTCGACTCTCCTCTTTCAAATGAGCTACCGTGTTCATCATTTGCTGAAGCGGCAAGTTCAGTAAAGGTTAGGTGTCCGGATTTACCCGTGTTCGGTTTCACCCCACAGTACCCTGTACATTGTCAGTCCACTCCGCTGAAATATTGAAGACATTTTCGAAGTCGCGCCATGGTTTTTTGTGAAATGCATGGAATTTTCCTTCAGTAATAGTAATTTGTTGTCTAATTCTCTCTCTGTCTATTCTAGGTGTTGACGCTGTTGAACTTTTTTGTGACGTTCGGTGACATTTTTCTTCCTCTCCTTCGCTCTACGACAGTCTGTATTACGAAGTTATTCGGCAAGCAGAAACTTTTCGACAATATGTACTCGATGGGTAAGTGAAGTTAGCGCGCCATCCTATGCTATACTATATACTGTGTGGTAGGTGCACTGTGGTAATTGTGGATACTGACTGATGAGCCACCTACTGTATCCCCATACTGTGCGTAACTTTCCCTCGAGAAAACAGTTTTATGTTTTGGTATTTTCCCTCTTATACCTAGTTTTGGCACTGCCACCTACTATTTGTTAGTGTGGGGAAATTCTGGCCACCCCTGATTTATTTTGTTTTGCAGAGTCAGACAGGCGATAGGAAAATCAGAGCAACTGTTCATCCTTCGTTCATTTCAAGTGACAGTTGCCCAGTTTTTAATGATGACACAATGCTCACTACTTTCGATAGCATGGGGAGGCCCGAATTACCCCTGTCTTGCCCTAATTAGCCCGTCCGTATAGGAGGGTACTATGGGATGAACCCGTCCATGGGAAAATCCGGCCACAGAACTGCATATCTCAGCAACCAGTGGATCGATTATGACCAACATTATACCAATCGATCTCCTTGCACTCTCCTCCTCCTCTTTCCAAATGAGCTACGTTTGGTTCATAATTTGCTGAAATAGCCAGTTCAGAGAAGCTTAGGTGGTCGGTAGTGCGGAGGAGTAGCCTGTTTGCAGTACTGCGCCATTTGAACGGGACGACGGCGTACGCAAGGAAGCGGCTGGGAGATTGGCGAATCAGCTGACGAACTGCTCGGGCGATCATCGCTCATTTTTAAGCCGAAGATGGAGCAGCTGGGACTTTCGTCGACGGAAGAGGAAGTGATGGAGGTGGTGCGCGCTCACTACGACCGTGCGAAGGGTTATCACCACATTTTGTGCAATTTCAAGCACTAATAGTGAAATACACAGCACAAAAAATATGTATATAGGGTAAAAAATATGCGCTCTTTCCAAAAATGACCTCAAAATCAAAATCGGAGATGATACTCTTTAGCTATTCACAAATATAAATTAAGATCAAGTATTACTCCTCAGGGGGTAAGAATAGAGGGGTAGCATATAGAAACAAAATGAAAGAGCAGATCAAGAGCTTTCGAATGATATCCCACAAGCTATGAGTCGCTCAATTGAAAGCTGAGATAATTGAGCTCGAAGATTACTGGTTTACGAGCTTCGGCGCACCGAACCCCAACTTTGAGGGGTCATATCTCTGGAACCAAGGGGTACCCAGAGCTGAAATTTTGCATAGATCTTAGTTTCATGTGGTTCTATTAGTGTGCAAAAAATGAGCAAAATCGGAGATGGTCATGGACAACAGCCTTGTAGGTTTCAGGTGGACTGACCCAACTCTCCTCTTTCATATTCAAATGAGCCATTTGGTTCATCATCATTTCCTCAAAACAGCGAGTTATAAGGAGCTTTATGTGGCCGGGTTTACCCCACAGTATCCTACTGTATCTAATTATTCACCATATGCAATAAGAGCAGTGCTTGGTCGCGAGGCGACCCCTCTGAATTAACCTGGATTTTCAGTGCAACTTTTGATCGGTAGTCGACGTGAAGGTCGGCGCGGAAAGAAACAAACGAGCAAAAAAGACGACCGCGCCGACCTTCGCGTCGACTACCGATCAAAAGTTGCACTGAAAATCCAGGTTAATTCAGAGGGGTCGCCTCGCGACCAAGCACTGGCTCTTATTGCATATGGTGAATACTTATTCCAGCATTTAGTTTTTTTTTATTTTCTACAGTTTTTCAATCAGTCCTCTTTGCTACAGTGAAACGGAGTAAATAAATATCCTGAACTTCGACTAGGTAATTGTGGAAGCTAAGGAGGACTGTACTGTACAGTACGTGGAGATTGCAGATTAATAAGTGTATGTGTATTTTGTTGTGCTATATACGTAGCATTTCTTTGTTATTTCCTGTATTATGTAATTTGACACTATGACGCGACATGCGCTAACCGGATGTCATCTTCATTTATGTGGTAACCGTAGAAGGAATCGTACTATTCCCTTTGATTCTTTACTCTTCCATATATGGCAATAAACAAACGGTCTGTGTAGTAGAATTTGAACCCAATCAATGACTATGACTGCAACAATCAAGATCAAGAATAAGACAAAATAGGATGGTGTGACCAAAATCAAGGTGAATGAGGCATTTTCCATGACATATTTCAAGCTTTATCATTTCGCGCTTGAATGATGTCATGTCATAATCGGCAATTGGGAGTTTTTGAAAGATATCCAAAAGAAACCAGGCAAAAAATTCGCACCCAGTCCTGAGAAGGCTTCAACGCTACCAACTCATTCCATCAGCAGAAAAACGAAAAATTTAAAATACCCCCTGTCAATTTACTGTATGTACAACAATACTGAATCCTTCCAGACATCGCGTTTTAAATCACAGAAGAATAGGGTAAGTACTAGAAGACCAAAAATCAAGATGAATGTGGCATTTTCCATGGCATTTCAAATTTTCTCTTTTCTGGGTTGTATGTTGTCACTGTCAATCACAATCAGGGTTGCTTATATAAAATTTTTAAGAGAAGTGCACGAAAGAGCAGGGGAAAGGCTGAAACAGACTGAGCTCCGATTGGGATGACACCTAGCTCATTCGAAGGCTCGTAAGAGTTACGTAAGATGCGACAATTCCGACACTTTTGCGCTTAACCATTAGCGAGATTATGGCCACTCAAAAATTGTGACAGTTTTAAAGCTGGGTCTACCATAAGGGAACCAGTTGGAATTTTCAAAAATGCACCCTATAGAGAATTTTTTCTGCCCATATGCTTGGACTTCCAAAGAAACCTACGTGTGAGGCGTTAATTTTCCAAATCATAAATTTATGTACAATAATTGTTTAAATAAAGCTTCGATTGTCAAAATAGAATTGACCAAGTTAGTAATTAAGGTACTAATTTTATAGGCAACCCTGACCAGTAGTTCGTGATGAAGCATAGGCGGATGTTGCAGTACTAGCAGGATAGCTAGCAGTACTACTATCTCTGTTTGTGTGATAACTTGGGGGAGGTGGACCAAATCCAGCTGGATAGATTGCATTAGGCTGTTGATGCTGTGGCCCCTAAAAGTGCTGTTATTAGAGTATGTACGTACCTGAAACCGACACCATACCATACACTTTTCTTAGGCGGCACAATTCGCTGCTGCGCCTCACTACAGTGCGGTACACATACAGTATGTTCCAATTGCACGGCCGTTTGCCTAGCAGTCTTTGCCCGTCTGACATGGCGGTAGCACACGGTGGCGACATGGACTGCATATAGGCTGCAACCCAAGTAAAGAGACTGCACTGAAAGGATCGCAACCGCAATTCCGTAGGAACTTCCTCCGGTCGGAATACCAAAGTGGTTGTCTTTGCCCATTGACACACCAATAATGATCAATCCAATAAGCTAGCATTAACAGAGAACTTTACGCCGAAAATTCGGAGTAGCCTGTATGCTTTATTAGGGACCATTTACAATCGTAGACACAGAGGGGTGGGGTCCCCCTCCCACCTGAGCCTCATGTCCACGTAAGTACAGTACAACAACCAAGTAATTTCCAAAATGTTGTTTTATTTACCAAAATGAGCATCTGAATTGGCTTCCAAAGGACATAGAAGAGCATCTGACCAGGGCGATACTTGGTCGCAGCATTGAACAGCAAAATAGAGGCTCCCACGGTTAGTCCAAAGCAAGTAACACTTAGGAAAGCTGCATCAATAATGAATTTAAGTAGTACTAACTCTATAACATAATCAGTAACATTGTCCAGTGCGTACTAAAAAGTTAAAAAATTTTTCCAAAGATGGCTTACAAATTGATCCAATACTGAAAACACCGTAGATTGCTATGACCAAGAGAAGAGTTGAACTGGCCATGTCAACGATTGCCACTATCTTGCCATCTGTTGGACTGTTTACAGTCAAAGAGCATACCTTAATGTGCTCCTCCTCATTACCATTCATTTTGAAGATGATCTATAATGGCTTCTTTCTATTATTCAGTTTTTCAAGACGAATCGATTCTATCCCCATGTCTCGAGGCGATTTTGCCTCCTTGTAGAGAAACACCACTGCTTGTAAAGGGCGTTTCACAATATATTTCGCGAAAACGTTGCAAGACATGCTTTACCAGTGGTGTTTCTCTACGAGGAGGCAAAATCGCGTCGAGACATGGGGATGGAATCGATTTCGTCTTGAAAAACTGCACAAGTTGACCAAAGGAAATTTCAAAAATCGATCTTTGCCTTCACTATGGGGAATCTTCGCCACACACCGTGACTAAAAAGCACGACATGAAGGGTGTGCCGACGGGTGAATTTTGCGTAACAATGAATCACCAGGCAGTTAACCCTTTTAGGTGTTCTGACCGTGCCACGGTCAGTACCGTATACAGATTGTGACGCAATCAGATGCCGTCTCTGTGTGTATAGTATACCGGTGCCCTCTCCAAGGAAGTGTCTTCTCTACCGGTTCCTTGGCCCTTGCCCAGACTCTAACGTCGGTACAAATTACTGCTCGTACATAGACCGGTTACGGACGCCTTCGCAATCCGAGTACGTACTGTACGTATGTAACAGAAACACCCTCGTGTCTGAGGTGGAATCTTACTAAGGGTTAACACTGCACAACGCGGTGACAATGCGTTTCGATATCAGCGACAGTAAAGGTATGCAGCGGTATGGTAAAGGTATGGTATATCAGCGACAGTGCAAATGTTTGCTAAAAGGTGTGTTCTGTTCTTAGTTTGGCGAACGAGCTACACACATCGCATACGTATTTCAATGTCACTTACTGTACGTATACGTATTGTAATACATTTCAACCAGCTCCAATATGCCATATGGACCGCACGGAACGCAGTCGGCCCGCGGTGGCCAATAATTCTCTCTTTTTCCGCCGGAGCTTCTGCTCGGTTTCGGTCGGACCGCGGGCCGACTGTGTTCCATGCGGTCCAGGGCATATTGGAGATGATTATCCCCCGCAAGGAAGGCCTTGAAAATGGATTGTATGAACGCGAACGAGGGCGAAAATCGATGAGCAGAACCATGGAGTCCTGGCAGAATTTGTCCACGCCACTCCTATGTACTACTACAGTAAATTTCCCTTCCTCAAACAATTCGAGCTTTTTACGTAAAACCTCATGTTCAAGTTGATCAATGTTGGAGCAGTACCGTTACCGTATTTACCGGTGCATAGCCCCGCCCCAATGCATGAGCCCCGCCGCCCCCATGCATCCTACAGTAAAGTACTTAGACCATAGTATACGTAAAGTCCTACATACACGCAGGCTAATAAATGTGCTGTAAAGGTCGGTGTATAGCCCTGCACAAACAAGATCAGCCAATTTGGGCAGCCCGTCCAAATACACTGGATACACGGGATCGGGCAATACAAAAGCTCGGGCTATACATGGGACTTTGACCGTGTGCTCATTTTTGCTCCAATATGATGATGAATGATGAATAAAGTTTACTGTTACCACAAGTTGGGATAACAAAAAAAAACAACAACCAAATACATGACATTTGCCGTGACGCAAAGATGCAGCCAGGAATCACTTTACTGAAGAATCCGCACGCGACGGACTACCCAGCAGTACCCCCGTCAACATCGGTACGCCAGGCCTCAAAATATAAAATCACTTTGCCCTAAAGCCAAAAAACTCCACTGTTTGGGGCCAATTTGCCCTCTTACATCCAGTGGTGTTTCGTACGTAGTGGCTGGGGCCTGTGCCATTGCATGAGCCATTGCATTGCATGATCAAGCTCCTAACAGTAGGAGAGGAGATACGTGTAGTGTCTGCAACGAGGCCGAGGCCTCAGACGTCAAGTCCCCTCCCCTTATAAAACCGACTTTGAAAAGTCTACAGTACACAATTTTTGCTTGAAGATGGCGATCGATGGGGATTCAACCACGGTCTGCGGCAAGTACAGTAGTTCCACAAATTTACAATCCTATTTGAGAAAAATTGCTCGACATAGTTTGTTCTAACCCGGCGCTTCAAAAGTGCCCATGAGTGCTGTCTACTTGAATACTGACCAGTTCTAAATGTAAAGTATTGGTTCGTTGGTACATCCAACAAAGCACGCATCATCTTATATACCATAATCATGTCCATGTGGATTCTTCGCAACTCCAACGATTGCGTTTGCAGCTGTACTAATCTTTGGGGGTAGAATACAGGGTGTCCCATAATAAACTCACCGGCTGTTTGTGTCTCTATCTCCACAGTGGGGTGTCATTTCCATAAGCGGTCTTTCGCAATTAGTAGCCAAGGCTTCAAAGTTTATGCGTGCAAAATTTCAACTTTCTAGGGCAACAGGAAGTGGCTCAAAACAACTCAGAAAGGCTGACCTCAGAAATCGAGGATTTGCCTTATATTTTACCACAATATAGAGCATATTCTACCATCCAAAAGCAAATACATCTTCAAATCCTGTTCAATATCCCATGAAAGACGCGGCAGAACCAAATGTACTGCGCCATTGTGAAGAAAATTGAAGAAACTCATCCGTGGAGTGCTAACTTCGGTCTTAAAACCGGGTTTTGCCCCATAGTGAAAAAAACGTGAATTTTTGTGTCCAAAAGTTTGAGCTTTCATAACTTCCTTAATAGAAGGACTACATGGCTGAAATTTTACCTGCATATACTTTGAAGCCTTAGCTACAAACTACAAAAGAGCGTACTGAAATCGAACGCTCCGCTGATGAATGAGAGGCACAAACATCCGGTGAGTTTATTATGGTACACTCTGTAGATATCGTTGATTTGGACGTGGACGGCGAGGTAATCTCAGCAGTCTTTTCGTAAAGCATCGCTGGACATTTTCAATTGTGTCAATGTCTTGCTTTGTACCAGGATTCCATACTTGAGCAGCATATTCCAATCGAGAACGCACAAAGGTATTGAACAATTTGATCATAAAAGGGATGTTTCAGTGACTATAAAAACACTTGAACATCAACTTCGCCATGTTATTGCCTCTCAACGCAATCCTATTGATATGCTCCCTAAAATTCGGACTTTTGACATTGGTCAAATTCGTGACCAATACACCCAAATCTCTAATTGAGTTCGTAACTGGGATAGCGTTGGGTCCGAAATAGTAGGTATTGATTGGATTACCATGCCCAAAATGTATGACAAAACTCTTTTGAAAAGCAATGGAGAGTTGTGACTCCTTGCTCCACTCACTCCCAAATAGCAGCAATATCCTCTTGCATTCTTATATGCGCATTATCTACTTGATCTCTTGGGTAGGTCAAATAAAGCTTAGCATCATCTGCGAACAATTTCAGGTGACCATGCCTAATGGCATTTGGGAGATCATTTACATACAGTAGAAATAGCAACGGTCCAAGTACACTTCCTTGAGGCACGCCACTTGTCACTGGGACACTACTGGAATGCTCATCCTCAACAACTACCACTTGGCTCCGCCCACTTAGAAAAGCTTTGATCCAGTCCAGCAAAAGACCAATGATACCATAAAATCGCAATTTATTGATTAATTTTGGATGAGAGACTGAATCAAACGCTTTTGCAATGTCAATAAACAAAACATCAAAATTTCCGATCATCCAATGCTTGAAACCATTCATACTGCGTCTCAATCAGCTGACTTATTGTGGAACGCCCCTTCATGAAGCCATGCTGTCCCTCAAAAATCTTTTCCTTGACATGGAACAATATTTGGTCTCTGATCATTGATTCCATTATTTTGCAAGCCTGACAAGTCAAACTAATAGGCCTATAATTTTCAGCTTTACTATCACTGCCCTTTTGCTTGAAAATGGGTATCACATTGGCTTTGAGCCAATGGCCATTATTCGCCCTAAATTTTATCATGGATTGAATGGTCCCATGTTTGGTATTATCGAAAACATTGGTCTTTCTCAAAGCTGCTTTGTGTGGCAGTAATCGGTATTTTCACTTGCTGTGCTGCAAAGAGACCGATCCCAGGAGATCCAAACTGCTACTAATGCCGTACGTCCATTTCCAACCCATTTTCAGCTTCACCGGTGGCATATTTCGTGGTTTCTGACTTACAATGGTGCGAATGAAGCCTTGTGAACGCAGTTCTTTGCATAGCCTGATATCGGGCTTTATACGGGCCAAAGGTGAAAAATAAGCCAAACTGGGCGTGCTATAAAAGGAGATCGGGCAATACACGGTATCGGGCTATACACCGACCTTTCCAGCATAGGTAAGGTATGCACTTTGATGTACAGATATTATTTCCCTTTTGTTATATAATTTAGTTTGACACCATGGTGCGACATGCGCTAGAATGTCATTCATATGTGGTGGCTGTCAGTAGTTTCCTAAGGCAATACAGGGCAATACAAAGTATTTTACTACAGTATTATTCCCTTCTTTACTCTTCCTTGTTCCTTATAATAAACAATCGGTCTGTGTAGTAGAAAAATCAAGAATTTAAAACATAATAGGATGGTGTGACCAAAATCAAGGTGAATATAGCATTTTCCACTGCATATTTCAAGCTTTGTCATTTCGCGCTTGAATGATGTCATAATCGCCAAGTTTTATTGCTGTTGCATGATTGGGAGTAGTTGTTGAAGGATGTCCAACAGCATCTGGGTGTTGCTGTTCATAACTTGGGGGAGGTGGAACATATCCAGGTGGGTAGACTACATTTTGCGGCTGTTGTTGATGTGGCATGGGCACCTAAATTTAATCATGCATTAGTTTTTTACAGGGTTGTGCATGGCCTCGTGCTTGTCATGAAGTCTCAAGTAATATTTTTTAACTATTCAACCATATATTGAAGGATAATGGATGAATGTAACTTTTAAGGTCAATGTCACTGAGGCACCTGATAGTGGATGGTCACTTGTGGCCCTGGACAATTTCTGACATGCCGGTAGCACATGATGGCCACATAGACTGCACATAAGCTGAAGACCAAATAGGCAGATTGCAAGGAAAGTGTGACAGCCAGCATTGCTGTTGCATTCTCCGCAGTCACAATACCAGAGTTGTAGTTGTTGCCCCCATTTATATATGCCAATGCAATAGCAGCTAGGATCAATGCAGCCATCTAGTATAGCAAATAAAATATTCAACATGTGATTATTTTTACAAGACAAACTCTTAGTATTCAATGGCTGCATACCAACCTAAGCAAATACTTTATTCTACTTTACCAGAAGGAGAAGCTGAATTGGCTTCCAAATGATGTAGAAGAGCATCTGGCCAGGAATATACTTGGAGGCAGCATTGAACAGGAAAATTGAGGCACCCAGGGTCAGGCCATTGTATCCAACACTTAGGAAAGCTGTATCAATAAATGAATTCAACTGTGAATTCTGTGCTCTATTCTAACAATGTATCGTATAACGTTTTAGAAAGTTTTCTTATGGCTTACAAAAGAACCCAATGCTAAAAACGCCATAGATTGCGACAGCCAGTAGGATAGATGAACAGATCATGTCAATGATTGCTACAATCTTGGCACCAGTTGGGCTCTTGCAGAAACAGCAGGGAATGTGCTCTTCATTCATCTTGCGGAGATGTGTTTCACTTTGGAAAAAATTTCGCTGGTTAGCTTGTCTTAAATTTTACATGCAATGTGGGCCCAACTTGCAATCGTTTACAAATACGAGATATGTTGCACACTAAAACACATACAGTATTGGCACACTTGCGCATACACGTTACAACAGAAGTGTACTTTGCTTGCTAACGTCATGCAAAGCATGGGAGTCAACAAAATTGAGCAGCATGCAAGAGACGGGGTTCATTGCATTCAATGTGCTGTGCGTTTCCATCCTGTCATGTCATGTGATCATGATGATGATCATACCCATCCATGAGTTGGCGTCAATCATGCAGACAGACAGTAGTCGACCGCAGACAGGCCAATTTACTCGGACCGAGCACGTCGGTCTTGTGTGTTGAAGCATAGGAGCCGACGTATACGGTCCGACTTCAGCTCGCACCTCATCAGCAGTCTGACAGCATGAGTACTTTTGCCCGCACCCACAACTTCTCGTCTGACAGCGACGAGCTCACACCTTCCTCGCACCTTGCACACACCTTGCTCGCTTCGTGAAAGAAAGTTGCCTGTGTGACGGGACTAGTGTTGTTCAACAGTAAAGTACTTTACCGTTTACCGCGGTACTCTCAGCAATTTGGTCGGCGGTACAGTACTTTTTACCGTCCTAAGCCGGCGGTAAAATTTTGGCGGTACTTTTTACCGCCACCTTGCTTGAAGGTACCGTCGAAAAGGTAAAACGGTAAAAAAGTACCGATTTACCGTACCGTGACACCAAAACAGACGGTACTTTTTACTTTACCACCGTTTTACCGCGGTACTACCGCGGTACAGGACATGACATCGGCAGCATAGCAATATGTGAATCATTGGGTTATGGTAGTGCGCACATTTTCCTTGAAACTTAGCTCCAGATTTACGAATAAGCAGGCTAAAAAACGAATTATTCTCCACAAATTTGATCGAGAGTACACAGAACAAAAGTATCAGCCTAAAAATACCAAGCTCAAAAGCAAAGCCAAAAACTCAATAGAAAAGGCATAAAGTACAGGGTGTTTCATAATATACTCTCCGGATGTTTGTGTCTCTATCTCCACAACGGGATGTCATTTTCAAATGCGGTTTTTTGTAATTAGTAGCCAAGACTTCAACGTTTATACATGCAAAATTTCAACTTGCTAAGCCAACAGGAAGCGGCTCAAAACAGCTCAGAAAGGCTCACCTCAGAAATCGGGGATTTGCCTATATTTTTCCACAGTGGTGAGCTTATTCTACCATCCCAAAGCTAATACATATTCAAAACGTGTTGAATATCTTATGTTGGATGCGGCAGAAGCGGTAGTACAAAGAAAAATTGAAAAACTCAGCTGTGGAGTGCTAACTTTATTTTTAATCCAGGTTTTGTCCCCATAGTGAAAAAACGTAAAATTCTGCGTCCGAAAGTTTGAGCCTTCATAACTTCCTTTGTAGAGGGACTACGGGGCTGAAATTTTGCCTGCATAAACGTTGAAGCCTTAGCTACAAAATACAAAAGAGCGCACTGAAATCGAACGCTCGGTTGATGAATGAGAGACACAAACATCCGGAGAGTTCATTATGAAACACCCCGTAGTATTGAAACACGAGCCAAAAATTTTTACTGTATTTTTACCGTTTTACCGCCAGATGATCCAAGAAAGTACCGCGGTAACGATTTTTGGACGGTAAAATTACCGCGCGGTAATTTTACCGTCCAGTACTCGCGGTAATTTTACCTTACCTTACCGTTTCAGTACTTTTGAAAAGTTGACAACACTAGACGGGACGAGTTCTTTTGGTCTGTGCGCGGTGTGGGCAAGCGAAGAACAAATTTGTAGGCGTGCTTTGTACGCAAGCAGGGAGGAGAGCGAAAGAAGTGAAGAGAACGCAAGCGTGCGTGTGTCTGCCACCGGCGACTGGCATGTTTTGTGCACAAGCAGTGGGAAAGAGCGAAAGACCGACGGGAAGGGTGAGAGAAACAAAAGCGCTGTGTGACGCGACGAGTGGCCATGTTTTGTTCACAAGCGAAGAGGAAAAGCGAAGAGAACCAATTGTGTGAAAGTGGCCGTCTGCCGCTGTGAGGAAGAGGGAAGTGTAGGCGGTGCGAGGAACAAGCCTTAATTTCAAAAAGGGACATTACTTTCTGTTAGGGTTTAATTTATTTATTATTATTATGGATAGATGTATAGGTATTTAGGTATTTGTGAGAATTTTACGTTTATTTTTATTTGATTATGGTATATTTATTTTGTAGGTTATGTTGTATTTTATTTTCGATCTGCCACTATTTATTGCATAAAAAGGATGGACTCCAGCGAAAAGCGTTTTTCTTAGTATTTTTTACTGGTAATGCGAAAGTTTTTTTAGGAATAGGCCTACATGTAACTTTAGATTTAATTCTTCTTTGAATGTAGTCTTTGTACTCAATGTAGCCTAATTTGTAAAATATATAAATGAAGATAAAATTATGTTGGAAAATTATCTTAAAAGTTAATTTCAAAAAGATAAAATGAAGAAAGGTTAATCAGAGGTTTTTTGTTTATTAAATAAATTACAAAAGGCGTATGTGTACTGTGTTATTGTGTATTAAAAGAAGAGTTTGACTTGCAGTGTTCCAAAAAGAAACTTCTCAGCTATGGTCTGTCGTTAGGGAAAGTCAAGGTTTTAAACTTGGAATGGGTTAAATTAATTTCACCTGCTTGCTTGCTTGCTTGCTTCAGTTTATTTGGGCGATTTGCAATGGTTTAAGCTAGAAGCTCAAAGTGGATTGTTTTAGCATAGAGAACTGTGGTCGTTGCCAGTCAGCATGCCAGCTTCGGGCAGCTTCGCTGCCCTTGCTGGCTTTGCTGACATAGCTAAGGTCTAAAGCTGATTCAAAATGATGCCCATTCTGTTTCTACACTACACAAAACTATTTCCTACACATAGATGACACTACATCATCTTTTAAAATGCGATGTCAGGTAGTATTGAGAATTGCGTGGACAGGGGGGTAATTTTCAGTATTCTGCTGATGAGGTGAGCTGATAGAGCTGCAAAAGTGATCAAATTCAAATTTAATATTCAAATTTATTTATCAAATTCAAATTCAAATTTAATTTCAAATTCGAATTTAATTTAAATTTGTTTAGAAATTTATATTCAAATTAATTTATTTAATTCAAAGTCAAATTAATTTAAATTTAATTTAATCAATTTCAAATTCAAATTTAAATTTAATTCAAATTTAATTCAAAATTACAGTACTTCATTTTATGGAATTACAGAATCACTTCATTTTATAATATTTTTTTATTCATACCAATTTCATTATTTATTTCATTTCATTTTACTTATTTTTATTTCATTTCAAGTGGTGTGAAGTCAATTATTCCTTTCATTTCAAAGAATTACAGAAGCTATTTCATTTCATTTGACATTCCTTTTGCTGTATTTCATTGTTCATTAACACTGATTACTTTCATGTTTCTACACCAAACAAAACTATTTCTTACACATAGACAACAATAAATCATTCTTTTAATTCAACTCAACCATGAAGAATTCACTCCCACAAAATTATCTCTTCCAATCTCTCCATGTGAGTATGACATACATAATTGCATTTCATGTGACCTTTATGTAATTTATTTCATGTGACAATTCATTTATTTTGTACAGCTCATTTTATTTATTTACTTATTTATTTATTATTTATTTATTATTTATTATTTATTAATTTATTTATTTATTATTTATTATTTATTAATTAATTAATTTATTTTTTTACTTTATTACTTCATTATTTACTTTATTATTTACTTTATTTTATTTATTTGTTTACTTATTTATTGATTTATTTTATTTATTTACTCATTTTATTTACTTATTTCATACAGCTCATTTTATTTGATTTCATTTACTGAATTATATAATTTATGCTCAATCTCTGTGGTGTACAAGCATTTGTGCTCAATCTCTTGCATACGAGATTTATGCTCAGTCTTTGTGGTATACAAGCATGTCTTGTCAGTCTCTGTGATATACAAGCATTTCTGCTCAAATTCTCTCTGATATACAAGCATTTCTGCTCAGTCTCTCTGATATACAAGCATTTCTGCTCAATCTCTCTGATATACAAGCATTTCTGCTCAATCTCTGTGGTATACAAGCATTTCTGCTCAATCTCTGTGGTATACAAGCATTTATGCTCAGTCTCTTGGTATACAAGCATACAAATAGCAAAAATCACAAAATACACAACATAAAGCAAGCAACATACAGAGACAACATAAAGCAGCAACATACAGAGCACACAAAGCTCACAGAGAACAAAGCAAAAATCACACAAATAGCACAAACACAAATCAAAATCACACAAATTAATGGCATAAAATAGGAAAAATGTGTCTTTCTTACCCATATTTATTTTTATTTTAATTTAGAAACAACAATTAGCTTCCTTGTCCACAGCATTGGTTTCTTTTCCACTTGAATTAATGGTATCAGTATACCAACAGAATTTAGATAGCAGCATCTTCAGACTACAAATAATTTAGTTCAAAATAGTAAAACCAAAAGAAATACAATAATACAAAATAAAACTAAAATAAAAAAGAAAATAAAAAAATAAATAAATAAAAAATAAAAAATAATATAATAAATAAAATAACAACTAAGAAATAAAATAAAAAATAAACTAAAAATAGAAATACAATAATACCAAAAGAAATATTGTTGAGTAAGCAGCACAGATGGTTTTCTTACCCAAAAGGCATGATGAAATAATAGTAATCCAAAGCTCCAGCAATACAGCAGTCCATTCTTCTCAACATACCAATGCGTTTCTTCAAAATAGAACAACAATGAAGCAACACAACCTCTCTATGAAAAGAGAATGAAAGTATTTCACAATAACATGCAATAAAGCATCCATCAACACAGCAATCCAATCCTTCTGAACACACCACCTCCTCTCTTCAAAACAGAACAACAATGAAGCAACACAACCTCTGTGTGAAAAGAGAATTAAAATATTTCACAATAGCATGCAATAGCCTACTAAACATCTCCTCACACTCCTCCTCTGCCAACGCAGGTGCATACTCACTGCTGCTTGCTTGAACATAATGACGTCATGACGTCATTGGGCAGCTGCCAACAACCAATCAGCACACAGTACATTTTAGTACTCAATAAATTTTAGTACTGAGCGCAATTTATTGAAAAGGGCTTTTTGTAGGGATTTGTATACTTGTGGGAGTGGCCCAGTTGTCTAAAGCGCTGAGGTAGCAATCGGAAGGTTCGTGGCTCCAACCAGCCCTGGAACTGGAAGGAATTTTTTCAGATCATTTCTGCCTACTTCACTACTGCTCTTTTCAAAATTAAACGCCGACCTACGTATGTGATGAAGAACCTTCCTACTGGCTTCAGTACTGAAAGAATAGTCGAGGACGAGGAAGAAAATCTGAGGACCGGCTTCAACACAGGCCTAATGATGAATATCTCCCAATGGTAAAGAAATCGTTCAACACGGGCCTAATGATGAATATCTTCCTATGGTTAAGGAATTATGTACGTTGTCTAAGAAACCAACCGCAATGTAACTCCAGCGCACGTGGGCGCTGGAGTAAAAAGCCTTCGTATGACGGGCAGGGAAGAGAAAGGTGCGAGAATAATTGAGAAGGGTGCTAGAATAATTTTGTTCGTCGGGTGGCACAAAAGCGCGTGTGACGGGCAGAGTATGGGGGAATCCGTCGCCTGTTCTAGGTGCGTATACGTTACGTGCTAGGTGCGAGTGAGCTGAAAATCCTGTCTGCTGTCGACTAGTGAGTATGTATGTACATAACTACATACAGTAGGTATCCTATCCTTATCTTGAGTGCAGCCTAAAGCATTTTAAGGTGTGTTCTTCAGTGTCCTATAGGCTTATATTAATATTGTATATATTTCACCTTGACTGGATTTCATGGGTGGTGCAGTATTGTATAAAGCAAAGCCCTGTATTTTCTTCCGTCATTACAGTACTGCAGGGGCTAGTTATGACATCATAAGTTTGCTGTACAGCAGCAAAATATTTAGTTACTAGATGCATACAAGAACACATTCAACTGCAAAAATTATACACGCAATGCCAAAATTTTATCTCTTTTCTAAAGTATTACCACATTTTTTGTGCATATGATACCAAAAAAATCATTATTTCCGCTCAAATGGGGATTGAGATAGTGCCGATGTATAGTTGGATGACGACGCTGCAGGTGCTGAATGTCTTGATCGTATTGGTTGCGGACCTTTCGGAAGTTGGGCTCCAACTCCTGGTCGATAAACCACCTGAAGGGGCTGTTGCCGATAATAAGCTGCAGAAGCTTCAGCCTGAAGTAACAAGTGTGGAAAGTGAGCAAGAAAAAATATGGTCTCATTGCAAGGGGGAGCTCCATACAGCACGTCACAAAAAAATTTCATCCATTGCCCACCACCCCCTCCCCCCCCCTACATCACGCTTTTGTCGCACTTTTTTGGCCATTCCCCCCCCCCCCCCCCCCCCAGAATGCCTATGTACTGTATGTATAGAGTGGCACATCATCACCCAATGTGTCACATTCACCACAACCCCATCCCCCCTCCCCCTATTTTTTGCGCGATGAAACATACTTTCTGAACTACTGTACCCATACAGGGTGAATCAAAATCTACCGGAATATATGCAACATTACATGCAATGAAGCATTAGTAATATACATATATACTGTACCTGGTGTCTATTATTCGGCATTTCTCTAGTAGATGTTGGTCTTGGTCGTGGACTATTGTGTATGTGGCGCCAGCACATGATGACGACATAAATAGCACATGCACTGAAGATGATGTATGCAGAGCGAACGGAGATGCCCACAGCAAGTACAGAGTGCATTTTCTCTACTTTCCCAAATGAGGACAACATAACCACATTGGTCCAGATCAATGTGAATACTGCAACGCCAGCGACCTGAAAGAGGCCTACTCATTTATCCCATTGTTCATTTTTTGTGTTGTACTTGTACCTGCCTGCTGTTATACGTTTCTAAAGTACTAGAGAGAGATGCAACAGGGCAATTCTCAAAAGTGCCGGAACTGGATACAAGTTTGGTCTGTGGAATCTGCATGCTAAATCTAAATTATGCATACTTTCCCACCAATAGTAATCAGAAATACTTGGGCAGAAAGTGGTTTTTAAAAAAAAACAACAACTTCAACCAATAAAATGGCTTTTAGCAGTAATGGCACTCAAGAATATGCTCTGATAGACCGTGGCCACATCCAGAAATATGCCGGGATATACCAGAGCTGCACCCTGTTACTGCTCTACAAAAGTACGTACCAACCAGAAGAAGCAACTGAATTGGCTTGCATATGATGTAGAATATCATGCAATTCGATGCATAAATTGAGGCGCCAATCAGGAGCAAAATCGAGGCTCCCAAAATAATTGCATTCAACACCACATCGGCTAGAACTGAAATACACAGTTTTCCTGCTACAAAACTGCAACAGGCTAGATGCAGCTTCATCAATAATCATGGTTGCTTACAAAAGCGTTCAAGACTGTATACGTTCCAAATTGAATAAGCCAGAAAAAGGGAGGAGCAAGCAATGTCTCCAACAGCTATAACTTTAGCGCCAAATGGACTGCTACAACAACAACACCCTGGAATATTGTCTCCCATGATACAGTTGGAGGAGTTGATCTAAAACTCATGTGGCAGCAGTGCAGTCAGTGCGATCCTAGAGGAATCCTTGCTTCATCATTGTTTTACAGGCCTTTTCTGTCAGCTTACACACGCGCGCAACAATGCTGTAGCCACGCGCAACCAAAACCATTGACACAGTGTATCAGTAGCAAGCAGCATATGCATGCACGTGTACCATTTTTGCTAAATGCGACCTCATCCGATCAAACACACCTACCGCATACTTGCCTATTCGATATAATATACTGAGTTGAAGCATGTGATGTCAGCTTCCTTGCGCTGCGCTATCAATCTCACGTCTCGTCAAGTAACGTTGGAGTTGGGCAAACAAATCTGGCATGTGCTACATGCGGCTTAGATCTGTCTATTGCCATGGCGTTTACTAATCTGGCATAAATGCAGACATTTACAAGTTGGCAACACTCGAGATCGAGACGACAGAACCATGGAGTTCTATAGTAACACAACGCCGTACATGGAGCGGAAAGTTGGCGCACTTTCAAATATGTGCGTACGCAAGCGGGGTTAGAACGGAAGGGAACGGCTATGTCTTGTACATACGTAGGTGAGCTGTCTTCAGTGAAATGAATATATTTGGATAAGGAGGAAACGTATTGAGACAGTTTAGATAAGAAATGAAAGATGAGCCATTCCCTCATTTAGTCAACTCTAAATATTTTGATTTGTCTGTTGTACGTTGATATAATTTCCCTATGAACTATTGCATGCCTATTCATTGCTAAGTAAGAGTGCATATGGAACATAAATATTTCAGCGCGACATTTCTACCTCATTGCCCAACATTATATTAGATTCAGAAATAGCCTATCCTGATCAGAATTTCAAGCGCTACAACAAGAGATGTTTTCCAGGCGTGTCCATTGGATAGCAGCTGAGCTGTGGATGACTTTGCTACTGTAAATCCAGAAATTTTCGTACTCTTTTAAATTTCGTACTGGGAGGGGGTCGCCTGTTTCGTATCCATTAATTTTCGTACAGGATGGTGGGTCAACCATGTACAGAGCACAAAAAATTGTATGCGTCACCGTATGAGCGAACGTACGTACCAAATGCATTGATTATTCTACGTCGTACAGTACATTCATGTACTGAACGAGGATTGAATGAATGTACAAGAGAAGTGTCACCATGGTCTGGGACAGAATACAAAGGCCGTGTTGTGCAGTTTCTGGGTGGAAGTAAAATTTTTGGGGTTCACCATTGTAAAATTCGTATCCATTAATTTTCGGACAAACTTTTTTGTACGAATTGTACGAAAATTAAACGACTACGAAAATTTCTGGATTTACAGTATTGCCTGGTGCTGACTGCTTTACCATTAATGTTGATTCGCTTCAGTGCTAGACAACTCACAAATGGTAGGGGTGAAGCAGTGTCATGAGGTTAGTAACTATTGAAAAGGGCGTTTCAAGTTGCAATGGGGTGAATGGGCCTATTACAGCAATGCCATGGTAATACTGCTTGATACCCAACTCAGTACTGAAACTCTGTTTTGACTGTTTTGCCCAACTTTGGAGTGATCCATAGCCAATTTCCCAGAAATGTAGAGAACAGGAGCCCTATGTTGATAAGCATTTCAAGCACTACCATGTGAGATAATGTCCATATCAGTCCTTATCACAGCAAGGGAGCTGAAAGCACTTTCAAGATTTGTCTGACACTGATTGATTTTCTCATATGACCTGCTTTTATTCATGCATTGCCAACAGAATGGAACTACAGACTGCCAATGATGAGTGTTTTGTTTAGTAACTGCCAAAAATTACAATAGTTCACCTAAATTGCACTGTAGTGTGTGAAACACTCCTGCACAAAACAACGTCGCTAACCCCGCTCGTGTACACCGGTATATTACTTTCCAGTCCAGAAGCAGAACCTTCATTTCTAGAGTAGTCCATGACAGGACAGGAAAAGAAAAGAAAAGAACAACAAAACAAGAACGAGAGAGAGTGTCGAAAGGAACTTGAGACTATTTACAGTAACTTCTGAATGTTAACCTCATGTACTCCTAGATCGTATTTTATTAGGAGTACATGAAATTGGAAAATCAAGTGAAAAGGTGAAAAAACACCAAGAAATGCAAGTTGTGCAAATTCATGCAGCTTGATACAGTCAATCTCTTTTCGTTCAAGTGCTATATACTTTCTCGCCAAAGCACACTGTCAGAATAGACTTGGTACATGCGTTTATGAACGTATGCAGACCTGAACAAATGCAAAATCAATATGATCTGACAGTGGGTGATGAAAAACCTCCATCAAGTAAACGGCGAACAGTGACGCATCAACCTAACATCAATGATATGCCAACACACAGCGAGCACACATCCACAGCCTATCTTTCGCAGGCTGCCTGGAGATCTTGGCGCATTCAAAATGAAACCAACCTGAGCACTGGTCACACTTTATCATTCTGTCTGGCTTCACTTTCTCACACCCTTTGCAAACCCATGTCTCCTTCAATTCAGCCAGGAACTGCTCCACCATTTCGAATGCCTTGGGACCAAACAGCTTCTTCAACTCCCCTTTGTTGATCTGTCCGAAAAGCGTACACTTCGTCGATGAAAGCAGCTCCTCTCTTGCTGATCCGTCTTCATCTTCGTCAATCTTCAACACATCCATTGGCAACTTGTAGAAGTCTCCTGCAAAACAAAGGGAAAATAACATTGAACAGCTACTTGCGAATTCGAACAGTACCATTTTCAGGGCAGTCCCATCGGCGATTATGTATTATGTACGCATATACCTACAGCATATACCATGGCCGCAGCATACAACATTACCTTTCTTCCATGATTTGAGAAAGCTCTTGAGCTTGCATGGATCCACCAGAAACTTGAGAAAGTTGAGCGTCTCTTCGCTGAGGTTGCTGAGCAAGAACGGCTCTTCTGCTGCGTAAGAATGTTCCTCGAAAAACTCTTGGATCACGATGAGATTGCTGTGGCCCAGCAGCTCCATTAGGATGTCCTGCTTCTCTTCGAAAGTGACTCGCGGCGCGAACTGCAAGGTTTTCTTCGGCTTCATCCTGTAGAATCCCCTGCTCTGCTTCTCCCCTTTCGAATTGGGATGCAGGAGGGCGCGATCGTCAGCTGGCGCCATCTGTTCAGTACATGCCAGCTTCTCCAAGTGCGACACCAACTCCTTCGTTTTCTCCACCACGCTTGTGTAATCTTCCATCAAAGGCAGCTTTGCCGCTGCACTGAGACCCTGGCGCAGCAACTCAGCGACAGTTCTCCTGGCTCTGGCCACTATCGGGTTGGTCACTTCCTGGACCGGTCCCTCCTCCAGTACGCGCAACGCGGCGTCCGACTGCAAGATTGCCTCTCGCTCATCCTCCATTGCTGCTACCATCGGCTGTTCGTAGATTCCACCAGTTCCTGCCGTCTCTTCTTCCTCCTCCCTTCTGCCTGCGATTGGCGCTCCCAGCAATGCTGCCAGCCATCGAGCCGCCAAGTGCACATGTTTACAACCAATGGCTGTCTGCGACACCCAGTACGCACAGTCACATTCAAGCTGGTGAAAGCAGAATCCGCACTTTTCGCAGTGGAAGCCGCAGAGGTAGGGACGGGCAGAGGAGCATGCGTCCTTCTTGACCGTGATGGTGTAGAGAGTCGGATTTGATGAAGCTTCCACCACCACCTGCCGGTTCGAACTCTCTTCCTCCACGATTTTGCTTTCATCCATCAATTGCGACATCGCGCAGCAGCGGTGAAACAGCCGCTTTCTGTTATTCGCTGGATTAGACCGTACTTTCGCAGCCAGTCGGTTGACGTTTTGTTCGAAGTCCCGATTCAGCAACAAGAGAATCAACTGAAACAAATAAATGCATACATACATCTGTACATACATACATACTATACCATACATACATACATACTATACTATACATACATACATATACATATGTATGCACGCATTACAGTACTTGTTTCATACCCTGTCTACTCTGCTTCCACTGGATCCTTTAAGCCACCGCTTCTTCAAGTCACTGTGGAAAGCTTCGATATGTGTGTTCGTGTTTGGTGCCATCTGCAAGTGCTTCTTTTTGCAGAGGGCGAAGGCGCTCGTACGATGAGAGTAGTACTGGTGAAGGTATTTGCCAAACTCCGCCGTCGCCTCATCTTCACTCAGTCCCTGAATCATCGCGCTCCAAGCCGTGTCAAAATCTCGCGTGGATAACTGTAACATAACATTGTTGTCCTATTGGAATTACTGATTATTGGGACTTCAACAGGTCTACTGTATTCCATTGATCGATATTGGTCTCACCTGTAAGACTATCTCCCATTTCTGCTTCACTTGACTCTGAATTTCGGTGTCCTTCACTGTGGTGTTCAGCTTCTTCTTCCAGTTTCTCCTGCATAAAAACCAGCAGATTAGCTAGAAACATACACCAGCTACTGGTAGGTACTGGTACTAATATTACAGATAAGCATATGCTATCATAGATAGCATAGCATATGATAAGCATAAATATGCATCTTTTCGAGATTTTCTGACATCATTACAAAGTAGGCCTACTTCAGTAAAATGACTTGCCTACAAACTTACCTAACGAAACGAAAGGCCTACCAACTTACCTTGCAAATTGAATATATTGAATCTAACCAAAAAATTATCCGTTAATCGTTCCAAAACCGCTTGAAACCAACTCACTCTTCCAAGAAAATGCAAATTACGTTCATGACATGAATAAAATTGAACAGAAGCGATATCTTATTTATCCTCCTCTCTTGTTTCTCCACCAAAAAACAAATTGATTTTCAAACAAAAACAAATTTCAAAAAAATTCAGTGCAAAACATCGGTTGGCAACCGGCAAATTTCTTCGGGAAACGTCGGCGTTGGTCAAAATATATTAGGTGCAATTCGTCGCATTGCAATTCGATCGTTCAGTTTTGGTGCAATTCCAATTTTAAAAAAAATTAGTACTAAGCTAATACTATTAGCTTCGATAACAGACGAATAAGCTAAAAAATCAAAAATCGAAGGAGAATTGTTTCTAGATAATCTGATAAGGACAACCCGAGCCAAAACACCTCACCGTTATTGAGAAAGTCTCGTCAAACCGTGCTCCATATGTCGAGAAAACACAAACCTAGAGATACCCTGACATATCCGAGCCAACTTTCGTTACCCTTTCGGGTAGAAAGTTTTGGCTCTTGAGCTTCACTTTTCCGGTGAAGCTCACATGGATATGTTCGGGTGATACACAAATAATCAGTATTGCACATACCAAGTATGCCTGCTTACCTGGAACTTGACATAACGGATAGGATTCTTCTCTCGGAAGCTGTCCAGCTTAGTCTTCATGGCACGGACACTCTGGGAATCATCCTTGTGAAAACGCCCCAAAATCGTTGTGGCTCCCCTTGTCTGCTGAAGGTTACGCAGATCCTACAAAATAACGAGTCGAGTGTATGAATACACTCGGTATACGTACATTCGTTCCATATAGATGCATCAAACAAACGTATCGATTCGTATTGTATAGTTTATGTATATGTACACTCTGTCTATGTACTTACCTTGTACGTCATCATGAAAAGGCGTGAATGAGCTTTGCTCACTCCTTCAGCATTCAAGTCCATCAAGTGTCTGACATCCTCGCAGATGTACGTTGTTCCTTGATGCTCGTTCTTTAGTGCGGCCATCAAGCTCACACCTGCAAAACGCACAAAACGCTACCGTTTTGTCCAATTTGTCCATGTCAATGACAGAAAATGAAAGAAAGCGAGAGTACATATACCATCAATCAAACACCCAGCAATCCGATCCTTGAGAAGAGACGGAACGCGGATGTGCTGCAGATCGATCTGATGTCCATGGTGTTCGTAGAAAGCCCGCATAAGAACCGACTCATCCGCTCGAATCTCCACATGCATCTCCGCAGTGCAGCGTATTCCCGCTTTACAAGAACCTTTCGCCATTCTACGCCTCTTCCTCTCTTCAATCATACAACCGGCAAAAGCAATACATGTAATCTGTACCATACGTACATACACACTAGTACTGGTATTAGCATGATGGCACGTGAACATGCATATGTGTATAGACTTACAACATACCAACATCTGGTAAAAGCCTTGGATATCCCGTTCTGTTGCAGTGATAGACTTTCTTGACAACGCCGTCCTTCCTTGCTTTCCTTCCGCATTGAATTGAGTACTGCGTCGATGTCACCAGCTCCAGATCTGTCTTCCACTCCTCAAACTCTCTGAAACAGCTAAACTCCCTCTCCACAGCTTTGAACATTACGCCATGCACAGTATGCATATGATTTCGTAAGTCATTGATAGTAAGTGCCATGTAACTACAACTGTCACTGCGATGGCAGGGGATGGATGGATGGCGTTCTGCGTGCGCTGATCTCCGCTCTTCCAGTCCAATCGCCGCCTCGCCCAGTGAGTCATCGTCCATTTCCACATCCACGTCCACCTCCGACTCCTGCTCTCCTGAAACAGAAACAACAACACCCTGCACAGCAGTATCAGATCCTGCAATCACTTCCTTGTGCTGCGTCCGAAGGTGTTGCTGCAGATTGAACTTGGTTGAGAAGCTCCTCCCACACTCCTTCACCGTGCAATTGATCCTCCCTGAACGACTCTCATCTGCCGGCCTTCCCCGCTTCCGCTTCGCCTCCGGATGTTCCTTTGAGAAATGCCGAGAAAGAGCCGATGAAAATGAAAACCACCGAGAACACTCTGGACACTGCTTCCGATTTGACTCCATATTCTGAAACAGCAACACATAAACAATGTCCAATTCAAATTCGTGGCTCTTCTCTGCTCTCCTCCCTCTTCTCTCTCTCAGAGACGTTCTCCGTTCTCCTCTCTCTCTCTTCTCTTTTCTTTTCGTCGCGTTTCGATGGTAACTGCAGCTGCTAACCTGTCGTATTTTCGTGTATTTTGAGTCCTTCAGAAATCCATGTACATCTAAACTAAATTGTATAGTTGTACATGAGGTTAACATTCAGAAGTTACTGTAAATAGTCTCAAGTTCGAAAGGAAAGGGAGCAGACACGAGTAGACACACAGGCTCCTGAAAGAAGAAAGTTATCTCAAACATCAAAAATAGAAGACAAGAAGCATAACAACACAAAGGCCACAACATGACGGAAAATTCGTCAGAAGACGAGGATTTGGCCTCTGCTAAGTTTACAGTTGATGTCTTGGAAGTAAGTTGTAGCCTTTACAGATGCCGTTTGACGACCGACCATAGAATCCACGGTTGGTCTATCTGAATTGATGTACAGTTTGGTGTGATCGGTCCAACTGAGACCAGACTGCACATATTATCAGATGGGTCAATCGTGGGGTGTGTAAAGTATGTGAGTACCTCATCCACCTATAGTGACTGGGACGATCAAGACCGTGCTTGACAATTTTGGTGCTCCGTAGTAATCTTAGTAAATCTAGCATTTCTATACAAGAATAGCAACCGGCTTTGAAAAAGGGTCGAAAAGCCGGTTGCTATTCTTGTATAGAAATGCCAGATTTACTAAAATGCCACGGGAGCGCCAAAATTGTCAAGCACGGTCTTGATCGTCCCGGTGACTATACCTGTGTTCCGTATCCCATTTGAAAAAAATGTCCGACCAAAACGTTACGGTAAAGTACATGAGGCTGCGCATTCGTGTGTTAGCGTCAAATTGCCCATATTTTCGAATGGGATAATCCACGTTTGACCCATCAAAAAAAGATCAGCAGAAAACTGTGTTCCGTCTTGAAGCGAACAAAGAATTACCGTTGGAAAAAATCGAAGACTTCGGGACGTAACACAGTTTTCTGCGGATCTTTTTGATGGGTCAAGCGTGGATAGTGGATTTCTTGCCTGATGGTGATACTTTCTTCAGCAGACCGGAATCGTGCTGGATCCTACCAAGATAAAGAGCGGGAAAAAGTCAACCAAAACATGGCTTTTGCCTGGGGAGGAGCTTCTGGTTTTAAAAGGTAACCCAAAGTAGACATTAGAAGGGTAACGTGGGGAAAATCCGTCTACCCTGTGGCCGTTTTACCCGGGGATGCTGGGTAAAACGGCCATAGGGTAGACGGATTTGCCACATGGCCGGTTTTACCCCACGCTACCCCACTTAGAAATAATCAATAAATTTTTTCCTCCATTCGAACTTACGTATGCTACAGAAAGAATAACTGAGTAGGGTACTATATGGGGTAAACCCGGACACCTAGTGTATCTCAGCAACCATGCAACCGATTGAGACAAGTATTTTACCAATCGATTCCTTGAACTCTCCCCTTTCAAATGAGCTCTATGTCCATCATTTGCTAAGCGACAAGTTCAGAAAAGCTTAGGTTCCGGGTTTACCCCGTGTCCGGGTGTACCCCACAGTACCCTAGTTCCTTTTGTGTGAACTGGTTGTTTAATTAGAGAGTGTCAACTACTTATCTCCTATTGGCAAATTATCCGGGAATGTCGATGTGACGAACTACAGGCTGCGATTTCGGTCCAGGGACCAACATGCGGCTGACAAGGGCATAAAGGTATGCGTATGATCTAGTGGGAACTTGTTTGGGGAGGCAATTTTTTTCGAATTTGTTCCTTTGATAGAATTGAATTGCATCCTCTTTCGATCTAACCCCATGTTTAGGAGCCGATTTTGCCTCTAATGATGCAGGGAACCAACCACTTAGAAAGCGCGAAATATTTCGCGTTTACCAGACGTCCGTAGAAATCCTTACGTCCGTACGTAGAGTACATGGCCACGGATGTACGGACGTCTTGTGAACGCGGCAACAGTACGTGTTGATTGTTGACGGAAATGTAGTTGACGGTTGACGAACAAATGTAGTTGACTGTTGACAAATGTAGTTGACGATTGACGAACAAGTTTAGTTGACTGTTGACAGAATACTTACGTGCGTTGTTTGGTATTGTAGCCATGCGAATTCTTTGTTCCTCTCGGCGCTATTAGCAAGGTGGAAAAAGTTGGCCATTCCAATGTGAGCAGAGGCGAAGACTCCTATGGGTTGGAGATTGTGTGCAAGGTACTAAAGGTGCAAAGTACTAAAGGCCACTAAGAATTCGCTATGGGATTCAAGTCGTCTTGCGTAAAATAGAATCGCGAATTCAGATTTCTATCCGTGCTTCGTGTACTTCTATTCTGCAGAAGTACATGCAAACTACGCAGGACGACTTGAGTTTCAAAGCGAACTCTCTCTGGCCTGACTACACTACACCTTATTGTGTTGGTGCATTGAGAGAATGCGAAAATTTTTTTCTACAATTGTGATGGCTTAGAATTCATGGACGTTTTCTGAACATTTTTCATGAAAAAGCACAACAGTAGTAATAAAAATCTTCGCATTCTCTCAGTAGATCGACTCTGCTGGTTTTCGCTATTTGCTACATTATGGTGAAAGCACGTACGCATGGAAATTGATTTTTACGCATAATTTATTTTATTGAAATATTGAGTTTTTATTGCAGGACATGCGAAATGTAAAGCTTAGCAGCAAGCAAGAGAATCACTCGAGGCGTCCCCTGTTTGAATTTATTCAAAAATACGCGTTTCCCGTCACATGCAAGAAGGTAAATTGGTGCATTGCTTTGGAGCAATAAGGGTACATTGGGATAAACTCGGCCATGGGGTAAACCTGGTCACCTTAGCGCCATTGACCTTGCTGTTTCCTCCACAAATGATGAACCAAGTAGTAGCTCATTTGAAAGAGGAGAGTTGAAGGAGTCGATTGATATAATATTTGTCCCAATCAGTCCATTGGTTGCTGAGATATGCAGCCCTGAAACTTTGATGGCCGAATTTTCCCATGGACCGGATTTATACCCTATAATAGTATCTGCTACCCTATTTATTCTGATGCAATATTTTCAGTTTGGTGTTTTGTTTCATTTACCTTTTGTGTGCAATGTAGCTTTGGTTTGTCAAGTTTGCTGTGTTTTTGCAGAAGTTTTTCGCCTTTTCCTATGAAGAACACTTCAGATTTGACGGTTGGTCGGTCTATGATCCAGTCAAGGAATTCAAACGAATGGTTAGTTTTAGCAAGAATGTATAATTCTGCTTAGGGGAAGAATGGAGGACGTAATGTGAACGAAAGAGGGCCAGGGATGCTCTCTTTCGTTTACATTACGTCCTTCATTCTTCCCCTAATTAGAATTACAGTATACGTTTTTGGCTTTAGTTAGGCGAGGCGAATGAGGAGTTATTTATCTTTCATTTCACGTACCGTGTGTTCTTGATGGCGGACATGTTTTCTACGTGTTACAGGGTGTTCCGAATGATACATGGTCGGTGTCGCGCATAAATGAAAATTACGAATTCTCAGAGACGTACCCAAATGTGGTAAGCTATTCTTGTGTGTCAATTGCGTTTTGCTTTGAATGTAGAGACTCAGGAGGGGGCAAGGCAATCAAATGTTTCGTTGTCAAATCCAACAGCTTGTTTGTTTCATTATTTTTGAAATAATATGGCAGTTTCAGTAGTAATAGGGGATAAAACCGTTCTTAGGGAAATCCGTTCACCCTATGGCGTTCTTTCTCCAATCTTGGCCTAGTTATTGGTATTACAGTTATTGCTAGGAACAAGATTTAGAGGCAGAAGTATGCCGAGGTACATTTCTGAGAGCATTTGTTTGTTTTGAATAAGAGAAAAACCGCCATTGGGTGGCCGAATTTGCCTCAAGGCCGGTTTTGCCCCACGCTACCCTATGTTTGTGGAAGTTGTTTGTTTAGATCTGTGTACCAGCTGCGGCTGTGGCAGCTCAGCAGGGCTCGGAATTCCTGTACAAATCTGGCGCCTTTCGCAGTCGAAGTCGCATTCCCGTACGTACGTAAGCAGGCGTCTTATAAGCAGGTTCACTGGACGTCCGTAAATCCGTCCGTCAATCCGTAAAACGTATCTAGGAGTACACGGTTGTTTACGGTGTGCCATGTACGTACTCCTAGATACGTCCGTTACGGATTTGACGGACGGACGTGACGGACGCCTGGTGAACGAGCCGTCTTAGCCACTCTGCCACTGGAATGGATGCTGATATTGGTGTAAATGCCCGCTCTTGTATATGTTTATTGTTTATGCTTGCAGGTGTTATCCTGGGTGCACCCGGACACCAACGCGAGTCTGACTCGTAGTTCGCAGCCGATGGTGGGCATGACGGCTCGACGCTCGTTCGAAGACGAACGGTATCTGCAGATGATCAGTGAAGCAAATGCGCATTCCGCGAAACTCTACATTATGGACGCTAGACCGGAAGTTAACGCGAAAGTGAACAAGGTATCATGTAGGGTACTGTGGGGTAAACCCGGCCACCTAAGCTCCTGCGAACATACTGCCTCAGCAAATGATGAACCAAATGGCTCATTTGAAAGAAGAGAGTTCAAGAAATTGATTGGTATCCTATTTCTCTCAATCGGCCCATTGGTTGCTGAGGTGTGCAGCCCTAAAAGTTAGGTGGCCGGATTTTTTATGGCCGGGTTTTCCCCGCAGTACCCTAAATAATGCTGTTTTTCAAGGCGAAAGGCGGCGGTTATGAAAGCGAAGACTGCTACAATAACAGCGAGCTGGTCTTTTTGGATATTCAGAATATTCACGTTATGAGAGAAAGGTATGAGTATACATATTCTCCTCTACCTGCCCACTTCATTCGTTGCTGGTTTCATTTCTTATTGCGTGTATGTGATTGACTCGTGTTCGTTTTTTAGCTTGCGAAAGTTGAAGGATATCTGCTTTCCACGAGTGGATGAGAAAACTTGGTTGAGCAGTTTGGATGACACTGGCTGGATGGAACACATAAAAGTGAGTTAGTATAGCCCAGGGGCTTGCTATTCACCGCTAAATACGGTAATAACTGGCGTCAAGCAAGGTGGTGACATGACGTGGTTGCATTGCGTATGTGACACTATTTTTCTGCCTGCTGTTTACATACGTATGTACGTACGTTTCATACTTTTTGCTCCTTTCAGTTGATCATGCTTGGAGCATCGCGCATTGTGGACAAGATAGAAAATCACAAGACTTCGGTGCTGGTGCATTGCAGTGACGGCTGGGATAGAACTGCGCAGGTAAAGAATAGTTATGAATTTTTGGTATCTTTCTCATTTTCTGTAGTAGCTCACAACTGCTGTTTCATGAATTATTTGTAATCTGTGTCATTTTCTGTAGCTCACATCTGTTTTATGAACTCTTTGTATTTGTGTCATTTTCTGTACTCATGCCCACACCTGTTAACACATACCGCGATCTGGCGTCATTGTTGGCAACAAGTCGTTCAGCTGTTGTCGGTTTATTGTTCGTTTGCCGTCCGTTTATATGAGTGTTGTCGGTTTGTTGTCCGTTTCAACAAACCGACAACACCCATTTATGTATAAACGGACTACAATCAATGACGCCAGGTCGCGGTATGTGTTAATTTATGAATTCGTGGTATCTTTGTCACTTTCTGTCTAGCTCACAGCCCTGGCTATGATTATGCTGGACGCATACTACCGCACGATTCCCGGATTTGAAGTACTCATAGAAAAGGAGTGGTGCTCGTTTGGCCATAAATTCTCTCACGTAAGTACTGGAAAGTGTAGGGAAAAAGGCTGACTTATCAAGAATTCATATGGGAGGCTGCGCGCGTGTTTTTGCAGCGCATCGGCCAAGGCGAAGACAAGCATTCGGACGCGGAAAGATCGCCGGTATTCTTGCAGTTTGTGGAGTGCGTTTGGCAGTTGACTGAACAGGTAGGTACTAGTAACTATAGTCTGTCCACTAAGAGTTCGATATGGAACTCAAGGCGTGTTGCGTAAAATAGAACGCAAGTTTACGACAGTACGTGACTGATACGAGTATGCGTACGGGCTATTCAATAATTCATAATGCAGTCGCCAACAAATTTCAATATGGATTCGTTTTCATTTTTTTTCGTTTGTGTGATGGGCTAAATGTGCAATAGCTAAAGCGCTCTACGCTCTAATGAGTCGTGGTTCGGCCCCCACGCGCCGAGAAAGGAGAACAGCGTCTGCACGTGTGTTGGTTGTTGCTGTCGTTCCGTTGTGAAGAATCGCTATTCCCAAGTTTTGAACAGGCGCGCGCCGTGTCTTTCTTTCCCGCTTGGAGGCTGAAGCACGACTTATGTGTTTTAGGGTAGATGGCGCTTTACTTACAGTGGATATGTTGTGTTACAGTTTCCTACTGCCTTCGAGTTCAATAACGACTTTCTGATCACAATCTTGGATGGGCTGTACAGTTGTCGCTTCGGCACGTTTCTGTTCAACACGGAAAAGCAGCGATTTGTTGATGAGGTGAGTGAAACAAACGGTGTTTTCCATTTTCATGTGATTGTATGAGGCATTTGGGGTGCAAGATTTTGTATGTATTGTCGACTATTTCTGTTCCAAGCTCTGTGGAAACCGTTTATTTGTTCAATCATGCTGTGATGAACCAAAAAAATAGCTTATTTGAAAGAGGAGAGAGTTCAAGAAATCGATTGATATCATACTTCTCTCAATCGGTCCATTGGATGCTGAGATATGCAGCCTTGAAACATATTAGGCCGGATTTTCCCATGGCCGGGTTTACCCCATAGTACCCTACCTCGCACAATCCTATTATTCATCGTGTTTTTTTTCAGCAAGCCAGAACTAAAACCAAGTCTCTCTGGTCTCTGATTCATGAAGACGTGGACGTGTACAAGAATCCGCTCTACAACGCACGCACGGCTCAGCACGTACTGATTCCCTGCTGTTCGCAGCGACGACTGAAGTTCTGGAAAGAGTACTATCTCCGCTACAATCCGATGGTGCATGGCCTGGACAGATCGGTAAGTACTAAGGGATGTGTTTCGTAGTCTTAGTTGACTGAGGAGGTTATATTGGGTTCTTGGTATTGAATAGATGGTCAATTTTTTTCGTTATCCATGATGGACCATGACCATGTCAAGGGTATAGATGGGAAGAACAAGGGGGCACTAAGACTAAATATGCGTCCTAATATTGTACTGTATCTATGTATACCCCAGAAAGTCGTAGCCACTCACTAACCAGAGGCGCAAATTTCTCTATGGCGAGCGGCTACGTTGAATGACATAGCCCGGCAGTTTGGTCTGTTCCCTGCGTTTTGCACCCCAACGATTTCTTCTTTGCTATCTATACCCCTGAATATCCATGAACGTGTACCGTATTTTTGGGTTATAGCCCCGGGGCTATGCACCCAAAAATACGGTATTCATTCGTGGTACTTTGTAGGAAGGGACTATGGGGTAAACTCAGCCACCTACGCTCCTTTGAACTTGCTGCTTCAGCAATCAATGAACAAAATTGCTCATTTGAAAGAGAAGAGTGTGATACCATACCGTATTTACCCATGCATAGCCCCCCCCCCCCCCCCCCCCCCTATGCATAGCCCCATATAGGACCTCTCAATTTTTGCATAGCCCCGGTATGTGTCTCAATTGTCCATTGGTTGCTGAAATATGCAGCCCTGGAAAGCTAGGTGGCCTGTTTTACCCCACAGTACCCTATTCACTTTATCCTGTTCCATTTTGTCTTTTTAGAAAGCTCGGGTTCAGTCGTATAGGGAGTTGCTGAGAGTACGGGACGAGCTACAGAAAGAGGTGCAGAGGCTAAAGAAGCTGCAGTTATCGCACGAACGTCGTCCCTCGCAAGAGTTGCCATCATCGCCCCCTATCCCTCCTGGAACACCCGTGCACGCTTCTTCAGTATCGTGATATGGTGATAAAAGGCTTTTAGTTCTGTACTACATTGAATGTGATTCACTTTTGTCTGCTGATCTTCATTGTCGGTCACTTTGAAGAATGTAAAGGATGTACAGTATGTGTACGCATTTGCTTGGCTTGTGAGTGCCATCAAACTCCCGCAAAAGTTGTACACTCCAGGTCGGTGTGGACAGCTTGAGAAAAACGAAAGGGTGTCTATGTGCAGTGTACAAATATGGTGGGCGCGTAGGCAGTTGTGAAATTCCCGCCAAATCTCTTCCTCATTTCGCAACTGTCTATGCGCGCGCGCCGTACTTTGTACATGGCGAATAGACACCTTTTTGTTTTCTCAAGCTGTCCACACGACCCGGGGTGTACACTTCTATGGGAGTTTGAGGGTGGGTGTGCGTATTTTATTGCATGCATGCACTACCGGATGGAAGGTACAGGAAAGCAAACAAAGCCGAGGATTGTTTGATTTTCACATGACTGGGCTTGGTTTGGTATGCTCGTGCCTTTGCTAGTGGAATTTTAGGTTGTTATCTTCGCAAGCCTTCTAAAGCTGCACCTTAGCTTTACAAGCTGTCGTCCCATGTGGCGCCATTTTTATGGGCGGATGAAGCGGCAATTAGCATCTTTTGCATGCATACCTGCCTGACAGACATGAAGGGCAAAGTTCACCCAGTGATGATACGTACATGAGCGTCAAGCTAGGTGTAGCACTGCATTTAATGTAAGTACGTACCAAAATGGCGTCATGGTCAGCTTGAAAGTTTGCATTGCGGTCAGTGTCGCGCATTCCGTGTGTATGCCCTTCCTTTGCGCAAACTAATCCACGCGAACTGATGCAAAATGAAAACGACCTCTACCTTGTTTCCGCAGCACGTCAGGTGAGGTTGCGCAAGACGTTCGCCATAAAACTTGGGTGCAGCCCTTCTTTCCGTCACTCCTTTATTTTGCCATTGTATTGTCCCTTACGCAATACAGGTGCATTTGCTTCCTTCCCTCAGCTCGATACACGTACCCAGATCCACAAACTCAAGATGGCCGCCGCCGCTGCAAGAAATCCAGATATGGGTATGGGAACGTGCACCATATGCGAAGAAGAGGTACAGGCATTGAAGGTCCTTCCCTGTGGAGGAAAGCACAAGCTCTGTGTGATCTGCCTGGAGAGAATGCTAGGCGGAAGAGGTTGGTTGGAATGTCCCCAATGTCGACAAAGATGCACAATCGGCGATACAGCGGCCTTGCCCACTGTCCACCTTGGCCCAGTCCAGTGTGACATCTGTCATCTGGACAAGCCAGCCCTAGACATCAACTGGTGTCCGACATGTGTCCAGTTGATCTGCGACAAGTGCATCGTAGAAGATCATCTCAAAAGATTTCAGCTTTCCCACAATATCTCTCGGTTGGAATCCCTGCAGATGGTGAAGGATGTGACCAAATACTCCCAGGAATTTTCCGAGGCCGCAGTGCAGAGCAAGCCATCAATCATTGATCAGGCAAGTATGGCAGTAATTGACTGCACGGTTGCAAAAGTAAGGGTTGCGCTCATTGAAAAGCACAAAGAAGCAAACGACAGCATCCCAACCAAGCCTCCTTTTCACGAATGCCTTCCGGGTTTGTTTGGCACCCTGAATTTGGATGGAGCAGATGCCATCACAGACAATCAAGACCGACTTGATCGGGTAGCAGAAAAGATAGGAAAACTCGGAGCTGGCAGAGGCAACATTATGGAAAACCATGCCAGTTTGGTACAGGGAAGTCAAAAGCAAGCTGTTATCAACAGCATGGGGAATATCGCAGGGGCAGTAGATGTGCTGTGGCAAGCAAGTGACATCAGCCACAAGCCGATTCCTCCACCAAAACCATATGCAACACAACAACAGCAGCAGGGGCTGAAGCTGGAGGAATGCGTGAAAGAGTGGCGTGGCGTAAAGTCAGTGGTGCTGACAACGAATCAGTTGGCGCAAGCGAAAGGCGACGAAATTGTCAAGGAAAGAAATGGAGTTCCGTATTGGGTGTATGCAGGAAACGGGCCCAACTTGGAGCGGTTCTTTGACATTGCTGCAAGAAACGATAGGGTTGGGATACCATATCTGCGGTTGCAGATGACGTCACCATGGCCAAATGTAGTGGTTCCAGTGATGAAGCCGCAGCTGATGTACAGCATCACACGCGTAGTGTTGGGAATCGAATACAACCTGTCGCCTTCCGAGATCAAAAGTTTTGCAGTTCTGCTTGGTTCCCTCCTGCCAGCCCTACCGAAAATGACTGAATTGACCATCATTGGCTATGACAAGAGCATGTCAGGCATCGGCGATCTGTTCCCACTGCTTCCGTCCAGCCTGACATGGCTTCAGCTTCTCCGCCTGGGTTCAGTACAAGATGAGGATGTGACGAAGATCCGCGAGTTCATCCGTGGAAGTCAAGTGAATCGGCTCACTGTGCTTCCACTGGATGCATCAGCTGAGTCGACCATCAAGTTGCTGCAGGGGCTCAGCTCGTGTCAGAAGGTGACGACGTTGAGCCTGTTCCTCACACAGTTGACAGAGCAAAATGAGCTGCGGATCCTGGACGCTGTTGAAGGATGGCGGCATCTGAAGGTGTTGTGGTTGAGTGATGGCAAGTGGAGTGCAGAAGGCCAGCGGAAGCTTCACCAGGTGATCGGAGCACTCAGCCTTCAAAAGCTGCGTGTAGATAACGGATGCCAAATGCCAGACATGGCGACGTTGAAGATCGTGTGCACTGGACGCAATGTCACCCTTGACTGACATATTTATTCTGGGTGAAGAAAATCTGAAATTTGCTAATGTTCAATATGTGATTTTTGCGATCCTCCCGAGCAAATTTAGATACGTACCTACAAAATACTAAGTGATTCTACTTAAGTGCCATTTTCGGTATACCGGTGGTCGTGTCGTGTCACTGTAAGAAAAAATTTTTTCATTATGACATTTGAAAGAATTTGTGATTTTTAAATTGCCATTGCCACCATTTGTTTTTTATGCGTGGTTCTTCATGCAATATACAAACCCGGGTAAACCCGTGCACCCACATAGAAAAACGGTCTTTATCACCGGATGGCCGGATTTACCCCATGACCGGGTTTACCCCACGACATTACGTACGTACCCTATCCCCTGCAGTAATCTATATTTCATCGGTGTCGTTCTCCGCGCCATGGAACACCCGAGATAGCGAACAATCTGGGTTTTTCATAAACATCTACTGTAGAACAGAACAGAATCCACCTTTACGTGTTATAGTGCTGTACGCTTTCAGTCGCTACGCATACGCACATGACGTACTAATTGGCTCATTGCCATCTTCTGTATGGGCGCTCAAACAGCGTACTGTAACACGTAAACGTGGACTACTGTTTTTAGACGTCTATGAAAGACCCAGATTGTTCGCTATCTCGTCGGGCGTTTGTGGGCAGTATCGATAGACATGTATGTAAACGATAAACGATAACCGATGTATGTAAAAATTTCGTAAGTGCTTACTGCTTACCTAACTGTGGCCGGATTTTCTTTCTAATGACCGAGTTTACCCCACAGTACCCTATTCACTTCGTATCATTTTCCATTTTAATTTGTCTTTCAGAAAGCGCGGGTTCAGTCATACAGGGAGTTGCTGAGAGTACGGGACGAGCTGCAGAAGGAGGTGCAGAGGCTGAAGAAGCTGCAGTTATCGCAAGAACGTCGTCCCTCACAGGAGTTGCCCTCTTCGCCCCCTCTCCCTCCTGGAACACCTGTGCACGCCTCTACAGTATCGTGATATGACGATAAGAGGCTTTTAGTTCTGTACTACAGAGTGTCTCAAAATAAACCGAACACCTTTCCGTGCATGTAACTCTGGAACCACACGTTAGATTTTCATGCGGTTTCTTGTATTTAGTAGCCAAGGCTTCAACTTAGATGTGTACAAAATTTCAGCTACTTGGTCCACGTACTTCAGAAATTACGACCGTTTGAATATCGAAGCTCAAAATCGACGTTTTTTTCTTTAGTATGGAGAAAAATTACGGTCTTATTTCTCAAGATACCTTGTTCCATGTGTTTGCTATGCTGCCACTGGGGATACTGCATGAGATACGCATTTCCTAGCATTTTGGAACATCTTTTTTCAATATGAGACTAATTCTATTTTGGACTATACACAGGAGGCCCTTAAATCCTCCACTACCAGTTCGAAAAACTCTCGTTTTTGACCGTCAGAGAAAGAATGTGTTAGAGCAGCTTCCACTGGGCCTATGAAGCTAAAATTTTGTACACATCTAAGTTGAAGCCTTGGCTACTAAACACAAAAAACCGCATGAAAATCTAACGTGTGGTTCCTGAGTTATATGCACGGAAAAGTGTTCGGTTTATTATGAGACACCCTGTACATTGAATGTGATTCACTTTGTCTGCTGATCTTCCTTGTCGGTCACTTTGAAGTATGTACAGTATGTGTACGCATTTGCTTGGCTTGTGAGTGCCATCAAACTCCCACAAAAGTTGTACACTCCAGGTCGGTGTGGACTGATAGGGGTGTAGACAGTTGTGAAAGAAATTCCCGCCAAATCTCGTCCTCATTTTGCAACTGTCTATGCGCGCACGCCGTACTTTGTACATGACGAATAGACACCTTTTTGTTTTCTCAAGCTGTCCACACCTACCCGGGGTGTACAACTTCTATGGGAGTTTGAGGGTGGGTGTGCGTATATTATTGCATGCATGCACTACCGGATGGAAGGTACAGGAAGCAAACAAAGCCGAGGATTGTTTGATTTTCACATGACTGGGCTTGGTATGCTCGTGCCTTTGGTATGGCATTTTAGGTTGTTATCTTCGCAAGCCTTCTAAAGCTGCACCTTTGCTCACGAGCTGTCGTCGCATGTGGCGCCATTTTTATGGGCGGACGAAGTGGCAATTAGGCATCTTTTGCATGCATACCTGCCTGACAGACATGAAGGGCAAAGTGCACCCGGTGATGATACATACCTGCGCGTCAAGCTAGGTGTAAGCTGCAGTTACGTAACAAAAAGGGCGTCCATGGTGGGCGTGGACGGACGTTTGCATTGCTGTCAGTGTCGCACATTCCGTGTACGCGCCCTTCCTTTGCGCTAACTAATCCACGCGAAGTGGGTGCAAAATGAAAACGACAAACCAACAATCATTTTTGTTCAGCGACAAGGAAGGTGAGGTTACGCAAGGCGTACGCCATAAAATCTGGGTGCAGCGCTTCTTCCCGCCACTCCTTCTCAGTTTCGCCATTATTTTGTCAGTTGCGCAAAACACGTGCATTTTTGCTTCCAACAGCACGATACAGGAACCCAACCAGATCCACAAAATCAAGATGGCCGCCGCCGCTGCAGGTATGGGAATGGGGTTGGCAACGTGCACCATATGCGAAGAAGAGGTACAGGCATTGAAGGTCCTTCCCTGTGGAGGAAAGCACAAGCTCTGTGTGATCTGCCTGGAGAGAATGCTAGGCGGAAGAGGTTGGTTGGAATGTCCCCAATGTCGACAAAGATGCACAATCGGCGATACAGCGGCCTTGCCCACTGTCCACCTTGGCCCAGTCCAGTGTGACATCTGTCATCTGGACAAGCCAGCCCTAGACATCAACTGGTGTCCGACATGTGTCCAGTTGATCTGCGACAAGTGCATCGTAGAAGATCATCTCAAAAGATTTCAGCTTTCCCACAATATCTCTCGGTTGGAATCCCTGCAGATGGTGAAGGATGTGACCAAATACTCCCAGGAATTTTCCGAGGCCGCAGTGCAGAGCAAGCCATCAATCATTGATCAGGCAAGTATGGCAGTAATTGACTGCACGGTTGCAAAAGTAAGGGTTGCGCTCATTGAAAAGCACAAAGAAGCAAACGACAGCATCCCAACCAAGCCTCCTTTTCACGAATGCCTTCCGGGTTTGTTTGGCACCCTGAATTTGGATGGAGCAGATGCCATCACAGACAATCAAGACCGACTTGATCGGGTAGCAGAAAAGATAGGAAAACTCGGAGCTGGCAGAGGCAACATTATGGAAAACCATGCCAGTTTGGTACAGGGAAGTCAAAAGCAAGCTGTTATCAACAGCATGGGGAATATCGCAGGGGCAGTAGATGTGCTGTGGCAAGCAAGTGACATCAGCCACAAGCCGATTCCTCCACCAAAACCATATGCAACACAACAACAGCAGCAGGGGCTGAAGCTGGAGGAATGCGTGAAAGAGTGGCGTGGCGTAAAGTCAGTGGTGCTGACAACGAATCAGTTGGCGCAAGCGAAAGGCGACGAAATTGTCAAGGAAAGAAATGGAGTTCCGTATTGGGTGTATGCAGGAAACGGGCCCAACTTGGAGCGGTTCTTTGACATTGCTGCAAGAAACGATAGGGTTGGGATACCATATCTGCGGTTGCAGATGACGTCACCATGGCCAAATGTAGTGGTTCCAGTGATGAAGCCGCAGCTGATGTACAGCATCACACGCGTAGTGTTGGGAATCGAATACAACCTGTCGCCTTCCGAGATCAAAAGTTTTGCAGTTCTGCTTGGTTCCCTCCTGCCAGCCCTACCGAAAATGACTGAATTGACCATCATTGGCTATGACAAGAGCATGTCAGGCATCGGCGATCTGTTCCCACTGCTTCCGTCCAGGCTGGCATGGCTGCAGCTGAATCGCCTGGGTTCAGTACAAGATGGGGATGTGGTGAAGATCCGCGAGTTCATCCATGGAAGTCAAGTGTTCGGGCTCGTTGTGCTTCCAGTGGATGCATCAGCTGAGTCGACCATCAAGTTGCTGCAGGGGCTCAGCTCGTGTCAGAAGGTGACGACGTTGAGCCTGTTCCTCACACAGTTGACTGAGCAGAATGAGCTGCGGATCCTGGAAGCTGTTGAAAGATGGCGGCATCTGAAGGAGTTGGTATTGGAGGCTGGCAAGTGGAGTGCAGAAGGCCAGCGGAAGCTTCACCAGGTGATCGGAGCACTCAGCTTTCAAAAGCTGCGTGTATACAAAGGGTGCCAGGTGCCAGATATGGCGACGTTGAAGGTCGTGTGTACTGGACGCAACGTCACCCTTAGTACTCAGTGATCTACCGGGCGAAAAACGTGAAGCTGACCAATGCTCAATAATGGTTTTCGTGATCCCGAGCAAACTATACTTTTGTACTTTTAGTGATTACAATTATATTTTTTAGAAAGAATTTGTGATTTGTAATTAACATAACATATTGTCTGCCACCAATATTATTTTTTATTGTGGTGCAACTGTTTAGTACGTATTACCTATGTATGTACATACCTACATAACATACTGTAGGCGAATGTACCGCACATAGTAGATTAGATAAGATGTACATAGCACGTAGTACGTTACCTAGTACCTACCCACGTACCAAGGACAGACAGCAGTGCTACATATTTGCCATTGTTTGCTCTGCTTCAATAACTTCCGGCATGAAATGAATACAGAAATGCATAGCAAATTACGGAAGAAAAAAGCTTTCAGTTTTTTGAAGTTTTGGTGCTGCACTTTCTTCTTGCGTGGGCGTACGTACGTACGTGTATGTACGTCCGAGCGCATGGTTGTGTACTATAGATATGGAAACTTATTTATGTATCTAAACAGGCAACCATTTTGGACAGTTGGCAAAAAGTTGCACATCTGGCAACCCTTTTTTGCGCATTAGCAATCTGGCAGCCCTTTTGCAGACCTGGCAACCCTTTGACACATCTCCCGCTTAGTCTCATGTGCACTTTTGGACGTGACCATTTGCAAGCACTGCCTGGAAAAAATGCGTCATTTAGTTTCTGTGTACTCTTAGTACTAAAATATCGATTATCGATCGATTATTTGATTGGCTGATCAGATCAAAAATCGAAGGGCTTCGGTTTGCTTTTTCTGTTGCAAAGTTTGATTATTTTACCCGGACGTGTGGAAGACGAAGAAAAGTAACTTGCAGCCTGTGTAGCTCTTAGCACTAAAATATCGATTATCGATCGATTATTGGTCATCGGTTGATCATATCACAAATCGAAGGCCTTCCTGGCGCCCTCGAGGGCATAAGATCTTTGAAGAGCCCTGGATGGACGCTGTAGCTGCAAAATTGAGTGAGTGTGAGCGATTCTGCGCGCTTTTAGTACTAAAATATCGATTATCGATCGATTATTGGCGATCGGCTGATCAGATCAAAAATCGAAGGCTTTCCTGGCGCCCTTGGGCTTATAAGCTTTCAAATGAGCCATTACTCGACGCTGTAGCTGCAATATTGAGCGAGTTTATCGAATCACAGACAGACACACAGACAGACAGACATCGGCCCTATTTGTTAGTAGATGTGCCTTGCCTTTATCGTCCGTCTACTGCCTCGGGGTTTCTCTATAATCTCAGGGGCTAAATTCGTGTCAATTGTAACAAGTGGTTACAGTTGTCATCGTGGTTCGTCTGTCCGTGTTTGTGCATACTGCAAGCAGGATACAGGATGGTTGTGCTTTATACGTACGTACCTGTGTAGGCCTACCGCTTCTTGCTTTCTAGTTTCTACATAACAACGTTACGTAAGTAGCAGTACGTGATGTACAGAAAGTCGAAGAAAATTAGTTTCGTTAGAGGGATTATCGGCAATATACTGTAGACGTACAGTAATGAATCGTCTATAACCCCATGATGCTACTACAGTACTTAGTGTATAAAAATTTGGTCGGTGATTATGGAGTAAATAAGACACAAAGACTGTGGATGTAGGACGAAATTTAAGTTTTGTCAATGCGGAAGGGGTTATTCTCGAATAATTACAATAGATGTTGTCGGCGCGGAAAGATAAGCTTTCGTCGCTTCGCCGGTGCAAAAAGCTGTCCCACGTTCATTTTTCCGAGAACGACCAGGGGGAAACAGCAGATGATGATTAGTGTCTTTTTGTGCGCTGATTATCAACATAACGTGACAATTTTGCACTCATTCTTTCTTGTTTTGTCGTCGTAATGCAGTAGGCAGGCAGGCAGCAGTCGTTTTGTGCTGTTCCGAATTATTCTACTAAAGTACAAATTATAATTCTGGGACCCATGTATTATTTATCTCGAGAACTACGCGACGTAGAGCAAAGCGGTCAAAACTTCCACGGATAACTTTAGCTCGCCTCTCCAATAAAAAAAACCGTTTGTCTCCAGCTGCTCTATGTTTCGAGATCTCGCCAAATTTCTTCAGTACTAAAATCGCCAAATCGGGCGTGGACCATTGGGCAATTCTAAACCTCGCAAACTCCCGAAAAATCAAAATGGCAGAAATAAGCATACGTGATGAAGACGATGAAAATGCGCATCGGGCGTACAGGGTCGTAGGGTGTCGTGGTTTGCGTGGTTTAGCGTCTGCCGAAAGGTGACACGATTTCAGTGCTGAAGGAATTTGGCGAGATCTCGACACACAGAGCAGCTGGAGACAAACGGTTTTTTTTATTGGAGAGGCGAGCTAAAGTTATCCGTGGAAGCTTTGACCGCTTTGCTCTACGTCGCGTAGTTCTCGAGATAAATAATACATGGGTCCTAGAATTATAATTTGTACTATAGCTCATTTTCCTTCCTGTGAAATACTGTCAAGGTCGGTGTATAGCCCTGCAGGGCAATACAAACAAGATCAGCCAATTTGGGCGGGCTATACACGGGATCGGGCAATACAAAAGCTCGGGCTATACACGGGACTTCTTACCATCTGCCCATTTTTGCTCCAATTTTCACCCTAATTTTCACCCTAATGCTCTCATGGATTGAATGATCCCGCTTTTGTACACTGATCGTTCTCAAAGCTGCCTCGCGAGGCAGTAATCGGTATATTTTCACATGCCAGACCGATCCCAGATTCCAACAGCAATGATCAAACTGCTAATAATAATGCTGCATTGCATTGTCAACCTATCTTTAGCTACGGGCCACACATTCCGTGGTGTTCTGGCTCGCAATGGGGAAAATAAGGCCTTGTAAACGCAGTTCTTTGCATTGCCCGATATCGGGCAATATACGAGCCAAAAGTGCAATATAAGCCAAATTGGGCGGGCTATACACGGGATCGGGCAATACACGGTATCGGGCTATACACCGACCTTTACAGTAATGCAACTTTTTCACCCATGCGCAATAATTATTGTTCTGTTGCTCCTTCCTTTCAGGTGTGGGCAACTATTCGACGCTCTTCCAAGCAAGATGCTCCCGAAAATTGCCGCTTCCTGTCCCCTCCTTTTGGTTCTCCTTGCTTTCCTTGCCGTGCATGGAGCGCCGACGGGGGAAGGACCTAAAACCGAGGCTGCTGACCGACGACCGCTGTTCCAGTTGAAGAGGGACCCGGTTCCACTTAGCGGAAGCCTCTACGGAAAACGAAACATACCAATGAGCGGCGGATTGTACGGAAAGCGGGCTGGCATTCCCTACTCTGGTATGGAAAAGATTTCGTTGGAGGCGTGCAAAAATTTGTTTTCCAAATTTTGTTTCTGCCCTGTGCTTCAATAAGGCTTAGGCTTAGGCCTCGTTTTTTACTGATAAGATTTCAGCTAGCGCAGGCTGGAGTTTTTAGGTTTAGGCTAGGTATGTGCTCAGGCTTTTTATAGGTCTAGGCCTAGGTACCTAACCTACCCATAACTTTAGCTTTTAGCCTTTGGTTCGTGCTTTGGCTTTAGGGTAAAACAGGAGGAGTTCCCATTATCATACATCATGTTGTATACGCTGACCTAGGTACTGTTAAGTAGTACTACATACTGGGACTTGGTTTGGCGGGGGCCACTGTTTGAATATCAGTTGAATAACCTCGTAAACTTGATGTTTCAGGCGGCGTTTATGGCAAGCGGACGGCGGATCTGGAGACGCGAAACGAGCGCCCGAACGGCAAATGGAGCCGCGTCGCCTCGCTCGGCATGGGCATGTACGGCAAACGGGCTGCTGTGCCAATTAGCGGCGGGATTTACGGCTAACCACGGATGGCGATAAGATGAGGATGATAAGATGAGGATGGCCGAAAGAATATTACGAACTGACACCTAGCACAGTGTTACGCAGCGGGCTGGTCCGGATATTAGGGGAGCTTCATAAAATACGTCACGCAAAAAAAATCATCGATTTTCCTCCCCCCCCCCCCCCCCCTACGTCGTCACGCTTTCATCATGTTTATTTCGGCCTGTAGACCTACGTACGTACCCCTTTTGTGCTTTACAGACATACAGTAATGTTCATGGGTGGTCAGTGAAACATCGTCACGCTAACGTAGCCTCCGCCCCCAACCCCCTTCCCCCTTCCCAACTTTTGCGTGACGTAACATGTGATGCTTTTCTTAGCGCTCCCTCACAGGGATAGTCAATAGTGCTGGCACCGTACTCTCTCTCTTTGGACATGCACCTTCGGAAATTGGGACTTGTGTTTATCATTTATTTGGAAAATAAAAAATGGTTCCACTGAACGTTGGGTGAGTTACAAAATGAAAATGAAGCGTGTTTTGAAATGTGCGTGAAGACGCCTTTAAAGAGTAAAAAACCCAACCTTGACACCTTGAAAAGTTGATGCTTCAACGAGTTTGAAAACGAGAAATTTGGCACAAAGAAAAGGAGCTCGATCTTTTCTTTTGTGTGCTGTACCTGTAGTATGTACTGTATAGTACCGTTTCTATTGAAATGAATGTTCACAAAAATGTGCGATACAGTTTCAGGGGCATAGCGTACGTACATACAGTATGTACATACTCTATATACGCTGACCGTATGTGTATTTTGCTGCACTAGATCTGTACACCCGCAGGCACTTTACAATTTGCTCCTGGCCAATTTCAATGAAAGGAAAAGGCGAATACATCAGAGAAGGAGATGAGGGCAAACAAAATGCCCCAAAATTCGACTCCAACAACAGTTACGCATACATTTTACACTCATGTACGTACTGTACGTACTCACAAACGTATTCCAGCAGGTCGGTAAGAAATCATC